>JAVJIF010021633.1:0-72469 GCA_038442645.1 Agave tequilana
CTCTCCCATCACTGCGTCTCTGTCTCCTCCTTTCCTCCTGCGTCTCTCTCATCTACCTGTCTCTCTCTCTTTCTCTCCTATTTTATTACTAGACGCGGAGCTCAACCCCCGCGTCCAGCACTTCCTTAAACGCGATCTTCGCGTTCTTGTGATAACGCGACACGGAGCACGTGCTCGCGTCTGCGTTCTTCTTGTGGTATGAATTAAACGCAGGTTTCAGACCCTGCGTAATGACATCCATGTGACGCGACCCCCGCGTTTGCGACCCTTGCGTCTTCATTCTCCCTTTTTCTGATTCATCCTTTCTCCTCCTCTTTTTAATATAATATCTGTTATTGAACGCGTTGACGTGTTGGTTACCTAGATTCCGGAGCTTGGAATTTCCCGGTGTTTCCTGAAGTTTTAGGCGAGTGTTCTCGCTTTCTTTTTTGATTTTTCCACTTTGTCATGTTGACTAGTATGTATTATTTTCCTGGCATATCTGCATATATCATGTTGTCACTTGTCACCTGCCTAATATCACCTCTCAGTCATATGTCTCATAGCACAAGATATAATACTACTTGATACTTACCCCGTTATGACATATTGATACCTGGCTTAAGATTGTCACATTTACAGGAATCTTGTACTTGCTATCCTGTATTATATACAGTGACTGGAATTTATAATACTCATGTACTCTTGAACTCCTGAAATCCTGATCTTATCACGTCATGCTTTTTCGTAAATTGATAATTACATAATAAATCATAAAAAGGAACAACTTGCATCGGGTCCGGGAAAACTTGCGGCTATCAATATATGTTCGTGTTTACAGTGGCACTAGGAATGTTGTGCAACTAAAATTTTCGGTCTGACCTGTGGGCCTCTAGGAGACGAGGGGAGTGCTGACTCCTCCTTCCTGGTACCATCTTGATAAGGGCATTCTATAAGACCCTCATGTACGCCTTGCGGCCGTTTCCGAGCACCAGTAACGGAACGTCATGGACCATGGTCCCGGCATGCACGGGACCCACTGTAAACATTATTCGTTGATACCCCCGTCGGTTTCCAATAATAGCCTCGATTTACTCATATGTGGATGTATGTGTACTGGGACGCTATTACACATACCTAGACATATGGGTAGAATGAGTAATAAGTATACATATTAGAAATAGTAATGATAGGTTTATTCTGGCCTTATCACTTTCATTTTATATCTCGATCACATGCTTACTATACATGTGCACCGATATAGCTTTTGATTCTTATTACTATTTGGTTATATCAACACCCACATATACTTATCTCTGCACGATATTTGGCATTCACCTAAATATTTATTTAGGAGTTTCTGACTCCCCTGAACTTGCATGTTCAGGTTTTGAAGCTTGGATTGAAGTGGAGCCCTCGACCGAAGATCAAGCTTAGCTCTCGGAGCAGGCTGACTGGTCCTAACTCCTTCTGTTCCTGAATCTTCCTGCAAGCTCGGGGATCTTCTTCTCAGCCGTGAGCACCTTTTTGTTGTACAAATTATAATTCTTACTTCTGTACTTTGCTGTGATATAATGTACATGTACCAATATATCACGCTCTGTGATAACTTTGTAATCCTTATGTTGGAATGTATATATGCCACACACTTTCGTACTCTGATTCTTGCTTGTACTGATGCTTAGCGTATATACGTGGGGATATTTCTGACCTACGTATATACGTCGCAGTAGCGTCTCCGTATCCGTCATGGCGGGGCATTACAAGTACACTGCAAAATTCCTAAAGCATAGTCGGTTTGTGCTGTACATGATGGCTAACAAGGAGACCGAGCAAGTAATATTTTAGTGGGACATGAAGATGAGGATCAAGATGTTTCTTATTCCCAAGCAACCCAAGAAGTATTCTCAAGTTCTTTTGCCATCGCTCGGGAAGTAGAACGAACCTGGAGAGAAAGATCAGGAATGCAGATGAATCAGATGAGCTGGTAAAGAGACCCTCTCAGTTGATGGAAGTTGAAGACTCAGACAGGCCCCTGGATGCCCCACTAGCCAAGCCATCCCACCAACCTTGCCCTCAGCATATGACATGTGGGTACTGTCTGAAGCCGGGCACTTACAACGCAACCGCCAGAAAGGTTATGAATTATGTCGTATACGGTCCGGAGATCAGTTGAAAAGTGACTGTCCGTTCAAGGAGGTAGAGAACATCGCACCGATCAGATCAACTCATCCAGTATCACCATTGGGAGGGAATCCAGGATCTACTGGCAGAATAACCTCGCTTCATCCCCAGCATCAAGCATAAAGTCAGACACAAAAGAGACCAAGAGCTAGGGTAAATGGTAGAAGGAGGCAAACATATAATCTGACTAAAGAGGAAGTCAAGATACGAGTGAAGTGAGAATAGGAAGGGACGCTCAATATCTGGAGCAGGAATCCAGAGGGTACCACTAGTAACCATTATCCCTTTCATTATGTCTGGGAGTTGATATGCGTAGGCTAGTGAGGTAACAGCAGGGCAGATGTGGTTCGTTCTCATTATTCTGGCATTCCTCGACTCTGGTACGTCACATTGTCTTATATTGGATAGATCTTCGGCTCGCATTCTATTCTTGTATTTATAGATACATCATGAGGGACCAGTACAGCAAGTGGAGTGGTCATCACTTATACAATCAGATAGACTGTATTATTACATGAGGAGTGTCAGTCTAAAATAATATTCCAGATTCAGGACTTCTATCAGACAGAGTTATGGTGTTTTCTATTTTTATTGCTCCAATAGCGATCATGATTCTTCGACCATGTTCATGGAACTCGGGTAATCTCAGAACTGATCTGCAGTCAGGTTATTATTCAGAAGAAAGCATTCGGGACTCGTTTCGGTTATTATGATTTCTTGATCGTGTTCTCAGAGCCACCAACTCCTGGCAGTCTTTATTAATTTGGTGGACCATAGGCTCCGCTAGCCTCTCCAAGTGAGGTCGTGTTCTAGTCACCTGTGGATCTAACTGGGTGTGGAATTTGCTGCACCTTAGTTCTTAGCATTTAGCGTTGTGTTACGCGCTGGCTTCGCCGTGTAAGCTTTGCAAAGTGTGAGCCTCGCAGAGCGTTAGCTCCGCTGTTCCCTAATGCTTAACGCCTGAGCTGTGTTACGCGATGCCTCATCTAGGCTTGGCTTTGTCCGTGGCTAGTCCCTTCAGTGCTTAGCTCTCTAGCGCATTCCTTAAATTTCTCCCGCCTAACTGTTCTCGTGGATTTAATGAATCGGATTTTCTTACTTGTCTGAACAAGCTTGTCATAATTTTCCCGACGATCTATTTAACTAACATTACAGGGCTTGGGTATTCTTTAATATTTCATCTATGGTTAAGTTATCATTCAGAGAACGTTTGTTCTTTATTCTTGGTTATGACTTAAAGAGTTATCAGATCCTAGTATTCAGAACTTATTATCATCAGTTGTTCTTTTATGTATCCGTGATCAGTTATCGGATTTTCTTTATCTACAATTTATAATCTGTTTTCAGAGTGGCAAAGAACAGGCAGGACATCTATAATCTTGCCACAGATTTTTCTTCGGGATGATTTCATGCCTAGTAGAGTATGTATACATTCTGAACAGGTAAGTATCATGTTTTGAGATTTCGTCTTATTGAGAGAAGTAATCTCTGTCGATTCTAGTAGAATTCAAGCAGTGAAAGTTTAGCCCAATCTTAAGTCAGCTCATTTCATATTACCCAGAGTAGGTCGGTCTACAGAAATTCTGGCAGATAATTATATGATAAGAAATGTTCAGTTACATGGTATTCCAGTTATATTGTACCGGCAGAGCCACGGAATTCAGATCACTATCTTGTTGAAGTCTTCAGAGAGATTTAGGGACTCTGCTTATATGCAACTTATCTTATCACTCTCAGAAAGTCAGAATAGTCCAATCGGACCATACAAATCTTAAATTATCTTCTTCTAGCAAGAATTCTCTTATTAACAAGGCACCGTCCGGAGTTTTATACGGTAGAAAGTACAGAAGATGCCTAAGCCCAGAATTATTGAGCAGGAAGTTGTAAGATCACCCTTAATTTGTCATATCTTGATTGGTATAATCCTCATTCCTATCAATGTCCTCTTTGTGTTCATTTTACCCCTTATGAAAATTGTGAGGACGCAATTTTTTGTAAGGTGTATGGAATGTAACACCCCGCTCCCAGAATACGTACGTAGTCGCGTATTCATATTTTTCGATCATATTTTTGATTTACTTCCTATATATATTTCGTATTATGAATTATTTATATGATTGTTTTGCCGTGGATCTAGATTCGTGAACTCGGAGTCAGCCCTAGTCTGAACCGAGGACCCGATCCTAGTGTATTGCTCAATTTGGTCTTTTTAATAGTTAGATTTGACGGATTTTAGTTTCAAACATCATTTTCCAATATTCTAGATTTTCTATGATTTTCTGAAATTTTTCTGAATTAAATTGAAAATCTTCAAAACCGGTGTCGACTAGTATCGCTGACCGATTCTCAGATTTTTAATTTACAAACGGAGTTAAAACTCTTAAAATTGCTTTCACATTAATTTATAAAATCATATTTTCTATCAAAATGTATTTTTTGAGATTTTTCAGAATTTATAAAAATCCCGCCGACCCGATGTAGACCGGTATCAACGGTGGATTTCAGGAATTTTTTTTGGAAACGGTGGTGGATTTCTGAAAAGTGATTTTACCAAACATCTTAAATAATATTTATTATTTTTGAGAATTTTTGAGAAATTTTTCGAGTTACTTCATTTTCAGGCTTTTCCGGAGTTTTCAGTGTTTTACCAGATACCGAAATTTTATCCTGATATTTTTCTTTTCTCTTTTCTATTTTCTCTCTCCTCGTCAGATGCGAGGCTCACCAAACATGAATTCGATCTTTAATACAGAGATTCTCTCCATTCTGCATTTAATGCCCTTCCAGTCAAGTCTAATCAAGTCATTATGACTTGTCTCTTCTGTCACCCGATTCTCGCGTTTTTCCTCTGAGACGCAGGCTTTATCCCCACGTCTGGGAAATTGACAGACGCGGGTCTGATTTAGTGAGACGCGGCCTCATTTTTTTTGAATGAGACGCAAGTCTCATTGGTTGATGGCAAACTTGTAATATCTCTAACTCCCTTATATATATACCCCCTTCTTTTCCTCTCTCCTACATTATTTTCCTCCTCCTTCACACCAATAGCAACCAGCAGCAAACGCGGCCATGGGCCGTGCCTTGGCCGGCCACCCTCTCCATCTTCTCCACCACTTTTCCACCACCAATCTCAAGGCACGGCCACCCTCTCCATCTTCTCCACCACTATTTCCACCACCAATCTCTCCTCCATCTCCTCCATTCCAACAACAACAACAACCATAACACCAACTTCACCACCATCTTCTTCTTCCTTTTTCTATCAAAACAACCCACTTCCACCATTTTCTTCTCCACCACCTTGGCCACCAACAATCACACCAAATTCTTCTCCTCAGCGTGCTCTTTCCAACATACCTATCTGTCGCTCTCCGAAACCCCTTTTTCAAAACTCCTATTTTTCCAATTCAACTAGACTTGCACCCACTTAATGGCTTGGGCTTGGGGCTTTGCCACCTGCCTCTAGCCACTTCTGGCCATTTTCGGCCACCCCCGGCCGCCGCCGGCAACATGGTCGGCCATCCTCCCCCTTTCCTTCTTCCTTCTTTTCTTTCTTTCCTTCTTTCTTTCTTTCTTTCCTTTCTTTTTCCTTTCCTTTCTTTTTTTTTTCTCCCTGGTTTCACCCTTGCGTCTCCCTCCTTCTCTGCGTCTCTCCCCCACATCCTTGCGTCTTTCTTTCTCTCTTTCTCTGGACTCTCACTTTATCATCTGCCTCTCTCTTTCTCTTATTATTTAATTGCTAGACGCGGAGCTCACCCCGCGTCCAAGCAATTCCTTAACGTGATCTTCGCGTTCTTGATATCTGTATAACTCGATCTTCGCGTTCTTGTATCAATACGACACGAAGCTCATGCCCGTGTCCGCGTTCTTCTCGTGTCCTTGCTTAAACACGGGTCTCGAACCCCGTGTCTGGGGCATCTACACAACGCAACCCCCGCGTCTGTGACCCGCGCGTCTCACTTTCAATCCCGCGTCTCCCGGTACACACTCTCTCCCCCTATGCACTTTCTCTTTGGATTTCTCTCTCTAGCTCTCTTTCTCTCTCTCTCTCTCATTCTCTTTCTCTCTCTTGATTCCTCCTCTATCACTTTCTCTTTAATGCATAATCGCATAGGTTATCTGGATTCTAGAGATCAAAAATTTCACAGTATTTTTTCGTATTAGGCGAGTGTTCTCGCTTTCCTTTTGACTTTCCCGTTTCATTTGGTCGACTTGTATTATTCACGATTTGTGCTGTTTGGAACTAACACCTTCTGTAGGTACCCTTACCTTCGGGCCTAACCTCTGAGTGTGACCTTTGAGGTTTAAGTCCTCTAGACTTTCTCAATTCTACGCCTGGTAAGAGGACCTAGCGTCAATACTTTACCGCTTACTCCGTTCGAGCGTAGTTACCCCATGAGCGTGGCTTCATCGTGAGCGGTAGTATGGCGTTCATATGCTTGCTGCTGACACGTGTGTCCAGCTACGCTGCGAGCGGAAACCTCGCCGAGCGTGATAGCATTAGTGTTGTACATTAGTTTCGCTCCAGCCCGCCGCATAGCTCCGCTTGGATGTTGCTTGCTTACTGAATCTGTCTGCCAGTTTATCGATTCTTCTATTTATGATTGTGAAGAGTTTGAAATCTTACTTATACTGTTTTTCCAGAAACTGTATAGTTTTTCGGTATTCGTACCAGTCTTGTATACCGTACTATTTTCCTGTATTGCTTGGCATGCTTTCACTTGATTGCTATCATATACTATGCTGTCCCTTATCACCTGTCTGATATCGCCTCATGTCATGTTAACACCTGACACCCGACATGCTACTACTTGACACTTGCTCCTTATTATGAGATGACTTATCACCAGCCTCTTGTTATATTAATACTTGACCTGTGATTATCACATTTACGGGAATACTATACTTGTTATCCTGTATTACATACAGTAACTTGAATCTTGTACTTGTTATCCTATATTATATATACAGTGACCTGAATTTATAGTACTCATGTACTCCTGAATTCCTGATCATGTCTTGCACCTGCTATTCCCGTAAATTGATAATTACATAATAATCATAAAAAGAACAACTTACATCGGGTCAGGGAAAACTTACGACTATCAATATATGTTCGTGTTTATGACCATTATTATATTATAAATTCTTACATCCTGCTTTACCACTTGTGTTCTATTCTACCAGTCTCCTGCTCTTATCTTATCATACCATGAGTATTCCTTGCTTGATATTAATTGCTATATATCTACTTGCTCCTGCATGCTTGTGCTCACAACACGGCTTTCAATGCATGTTTATGATTCAGATTTATCAATACACGTGTGCTTATCTATGCACGCCACTTGGCATTTGCATCACACTCGCTGGGAGTTCTGACTCCCCTAGATCCTCATATCCAGTTCTTAGAGCTTGGAGCATGTGGATTCTCCCAGTTGCTGATCAAGTGGCGCAGTTGAAGCGTGAATCCCCAGCAGACGACCGTCAGACCCTTTCCTTCCAGGCCCCTTGTGCGTCTCTCAAATTTTCCTTCTGTAAACTCATGAGCACCATTTATACTGTTCATACTTTATACCCCTTTGTATTCTCGCATTTGCGCCTATCGGTGATGTAATATCCTTGTAATATTGTGTCTCACCTGGTGATAACTTTGTAATTGTACTCATATGTTGAAATGTATGAAGCACCACGTACTTTCGTACTCTGATTTTTGCCTGTACTGATGCTTAGCATATATACGTGAGGGTATTTCTGTCCTGCGTATATACATCGCAGTAACGTCTCCGTACCCGCGGGATCGAGGCGTTACAGGGTGGTATCACAGCCTAAGCTCTTACATCCTCAGTACGTCAAGACGGCAAACTAATGATAATAAATTTGCAACTAGAATGCATGAGCCCTGGTTTTACAATCTAACTACAAGTACAAAGTTATCCATTCTCTCTTGATAATCTTACCCTTGAATTCTGAAGTTCTCCCATCCTTTCATACTTCAGTTTCTCGTTATTCTTGGACCAACTCGGACATGAAAAGACGGGAAAATCATAACGGTTCTGGTTCTTCTTAGGGTGGCCCTAATGGAGGAAGTGTTGATTTAAGACAGTTTCTGCAAAGTATGATGAAAAACTAGCAAGAACAGACGGAGATTCCGCACCAAAGACTATTGGTTGCACCCCGGGAACAGAAGCCAGGCAACATGTCAAATTTCAGAAAATTACAGTCGGCAATCTTTTCGGGCATGGAGAAGCCCTGGATGCATAGCAGTGGCTGATAAACACGACAGATCTTCTGAAAGTAACCCGGATCCCTGACTAGTACCAAGTGAAAGTGACCAAGATTCATTGAAAGATGTGGATAGAACGTGGTGGTTGGCAAAAGTAGCGAGACTAGAAAAGCCCATCACTTGGGACCAGTTCTCAAAGGATTTCTATGAGAAGATTCTTCTCTGTAATAGTCATTGTAATTTTCTCTTTTTTTTTATAGTTTCTTAATTTAATTGAAGGTTACTTTTTGTATGTTCTTTTTCCTCTTGCATTTATTTTCTTTTGGTTTTTTTATTAAAATCCAAGTAAGTCTTATAGCATCGGAATAGCCTTACCTTTGCGAGTGTCACCGACAGCTCATGACGATGGATCCCTCCTTATAGTCTATATCATTTCATGCTTACTCTCCGTAGTCTTGATGATGTAATATGGACGGGGAATGAATCTGATCTTATGGGCTATGCACTGATCGACTTCGAATCAAGATAAAACCTTCACCGAAAATCTGGGTAAGTAATCAGCTAAAAGAGGTAAGTATTCTTTAGTTTTTTTTCTTTTCATTTCTTAGTTTAGAAACACTTTTTTCTAACACTTTCCTTACTCTTTTTATTTCTTTCTTTTTAACTTAGTTTTCTTTTTAACACCAACATCATCTTCTTCTATCTTCTCTGTTGGCCCAAAGGACTAGACGAACAGCCAGTAATAAGGAGTTGGAAGGATGATGTCGCTAGACGGAGATGGCACAACACATCTCTTTAACCAAACCATTAAAAAGCTAGTTAGAAGTGCCTTCCGGGACGTCGGTCGACAAGCCTGGTAGTGGAAACTCCAAAGAATATCACCTTTCTCATAGGGTCCGTCATCTTCTTCCAAAATCAAATCCCCTTGAGAGTGCTCTTGCATCCTGCGAAAGATGTCTTCATCTGTAATCTACAGTGAGCCGCTTCAGGAGTACCTTCCAGGTCAGGGAACAAATAATTTTCCCAGCTCTTCAAACTGCATGAAGCTCCCTTATGGCTCCCATGCATGCTTGAGCAAATGTAAAGGTGGCACATCAACTCCCGGTAAGTCTCAAACAAGGCGGGGTCCTGCTTCTTCAGAAGTATCAATTCCGCCTCGCACGGGAAATATTCTTCATATGGGAGAGATCCCAAAGGCAGAGCAGAGACTTCCCACATCTCGTGCAAAGCCATGCCCAATTCGCCAACAGGGGTGAAGAAGGTCCCTATAGCTGAGAAGTACAACTCAAAAATGGCGTAAAAGTTTGCTGCGCTCATCTGAATGCTGTAACAGATTAACCTGACAGCCTCATAAAGTCTCAATCTCTCCAGATCCTCTTCAAAATGGGTAAGGACATATAAAGTCAAATCCCTCCACCATGCCTTGGGGGGATGAATCCACCCAGGGGTCCTAAAATCAGTGGCTGGATAATTACCATGAGCCTTAAAGAACTGATTTCCAAAAGTCTGAGCCATTGCGGGATTTTCTCTCACTGGGATGCTTGGAAGTACGTTCCCAGGGTGGAGACCCAATATGCAGCGAGGAGGACCCGCCCTTGTATAACTGGGGGACGGAGCTATCAACTTCCCCACGTGAACGGAATCGGTAGTCCGCGCCAATTGCCCCTGCATCTTTCGAGCCCTCGTCACACATTTAAAGAAGGACAAGGGAAAGTGGCGCTTGCTGATGGGAGATAATACTTCTCGCCATCCAGTTTGAAAATCCACTGCCTCTCTCCGGCTAGCAGCTGGTGATCGTTGTCTGGCGCTGCATCTCCAAACATGAAGCCAGGCTTCCGATAGATTTTTCGTTTAGAATCTTCAAGAGGAGCAGTAGTTAAGATGCTCCTCATGGTGTGCTGATCCCCGGCATAAATAAGTGCATCCCGACCAGGAGCGCTCCGCTCGCTGAATAATGAAGCCTGTCCTTGGAACTGCAGGCTAACATTACCGTCCAACCCTCTGGCCGTTCTAAAAAGACTATTTAGAGGACCGGGAGTATAGTGCACTGCAGAGACAAGATGAAGCTAAATTAGTTCAGTTGGCGAGAGAAAGCTAAATCCAGAAAAAGTTTAAGGCATAGCTTCGCCCCCCCAAGCGAGACAAGCCTAGCCTTAGCTCGCCCCGAAGCTCAGCTTCGTAGCTGCAGCTTAACTCCGCATGAAGGCAGGATGTAAAAAAATATCTAAGTATTAGTTTCGCTCTAGAAGCTTGACCTCGGACAACAGAACGCGACAAAGCCCTTGGGGCTAACTTCGTCAGAAAGGTATTGTTGCCTAAAAATTATTTTAAGGGCATTAAGGTCCTTTTCAGCTACGCTCTGAGGGTTAGCTTCACATCCTATCATTCGACAGGATGTGAACCGCTTAAGGGTTAGCTTCGCATAGAATCCTGGAGAAGAAACCCTTCGGTTCTTAGATTCCCAATCGAGAAATAAAGGGAAATTAAGGGACTTGAACTCCCTGAGATCATTGGATCACAATGAATCGTTCTAGATTCATCATGGAATAGCCAGGAATTGGCTTGAAAAAAAGAGATGAAAATCTTTGAATAAGAGGGAAAGATCCCTACCCGCGATAGGTCGTTCGATGACCGGAGGAGGAGAAGGTCCCTCCGTCGTAGAGGTTGCTACCTCTTTTCCTGCTCGTCTTTTCGGAGCCATCGGAGAAATGAAGAAGTTCTTGAATTTTCAAACGAAGAAGAAAGAAGAAGAAGAGATTTGGAGTTCTCTGAAAATTCAAAGAGAAGTGGTTCCTTCTCTTTCAGCCTGATCGGGCTTTTATAGGCTGATGATTGCCTAAATTTTGCCTCCTCGAGAGAAGTGCAGGTGGTCGTTTCAAATCAATTTGAAACGGCGCCTAAAGCGCCTTCCCGAGAAGCGTTACTTCAGCCCCGCTAAGGGCTAACTCTGCCATGAGCTCAGCGTTGACTTCGCGCGACGCTTGAGTAACTTCACTGAGAAACATGCCTTAGCTCCGCTAAAAGCACATCTCTAGCTTCGCGGAAATTCCGTGCTAGCTTCGCCAGAAACTTGCTCCTGACTTAGTTGGAAATCTGTCTTCAGCTTCGCTGGAAGCTTAGCTCGACTAAGAGTTTTCATTTCCTCCTAAGGAAAATACTTACCTAAGTTAGTCCACTTCAGGTGTTCTCGAATCAAAAAGGAGGGAAACAAAGCAGATAAGCAGAAAATAAACATTTTTATTTGATCCAAAAGGGAAGATACATTGACACTACATCAAGGTGGTCTTTCGTACAACCAAATCATTGCTCCAAAGGTATACAAGTTGTCCTACCTACTTCCAAGATGATAAGCCAAACCAACTGGACACGAAAGGCCTTCCTCCTGCACAAAGCCGTAATCCTTCGGTTAATGGCAGATTTTGTCATCAAGAAGCTGGATCTTCTTTGATGAAAATTGGCAAAGGACTGGTTGCCACCAGAAAGCCAGATCTTCTTTGATTAAAATTGGCAAAGGAAGGATCCGAGACCTTACAGGTGACGCCCGTTTTCCGAAGGGGATCATCTCAGATAAGCGACTACCAGTCCCTTCCCGAAGTGGATCATCTCAGATAAGCAACTGCCAACCTCTTCTCAAAATACGCATCAGCTGTCCCAGTATGTTCCTCCTGCTTAGGATTAAAGTTTCAACTTGAAGATCAAGAGGCAAGTTTCTAGTCTTTCTCATCAAGACAAAAGACTAGCGGGCACAGTTCACTGCAATGCAAACTGAAAACAATTAATATTAAATCAAAGAGAAAGCTGCAAAGATGAAATGCTGTGTCAAATTCTTTGGGCGAAGCAATTCATATCCAATCCAGTAGTGCTTCAGTTAAGCAGAGGATAGTCTCGCTTGCACAGTGATGATGGACTAGCTCAGCATAAGCCAAGTCTTAGCTCCGCCTAAGGCAATTAGGCTGAAGAAGCCTCAAAAAGGACCAAGTCCTTGCCTCGCCTATATGGCTAAGCCAGACTGGTCCAGAGGGACGCAGTCTTAACCCCACCTATATGGCAAGACTGGCTCAACCTCGAGGAGACTAAGTCCCAATTCTTGCTTATGTGGCAGACTTAACAGACAGATTCAAGTGAGAATGAGAGCTTCGCCGAGAAGCTAGAAAATAGGGTCAAAACCCTTTTCTGAAAGTCAGCCAAATGCAAAGATCTAGGGAATTTAATCCCTAAGATAGCTGATAAAGTTAAGGGAGATGAACCCCCTGAAAGTCATCGGATGACCGAGACTTACTAGCTCTTGGCCGGTTAGTGACCAGGATGGGCGCCCCCACTATTTCAGAGATCTGAGTCTCCTTTCCTGGGCAATGAGGGGATGTCATGGACACACTTTTCAGAAAGAGAAATGTATGTTTCCCTGGAGAGGACTTCAAGTGTCCTATTTATAGGCCTCATGGCCTGACCACGCCGCTGCCGCTTCAAGCCTAGAAGCGCGAGCGAAGTTAAAGCATTTAAATGCTTAGCCTCGAGGAAAGGAACAATCTCCCTCGTTAAAAGTAAGAGAGTTTATTCTAACCTCGAAAAAGGGAGTAATCCCTCTCGTAACTAGCCGAAAAGCAGTTAGCCTTGGGAAAGGAACGTCATTCCAAACACCAAGTTAACACGAAGCTATTCAGAATCGCGAATCTAAGCGATTCCTCGGCGAAATTATTCCAATCCGGAAGCACGATTGAAAGCGGAGCTGAACTCAACCACTATGACGACGTTCGCATTTCACTTACCATCAATCAAAGCAGTTCAAAGTATTTCAGAGTCTGAACCATTCCATTGCAGACTTATGAAAACTTTGAAGGGGGTCTTGTTGACACTCTAAAAAAGACAAGATTCCTAATTGGCCTAAATAATGTCTAACTTGTTGACATTTATAAAAGACAAGTGGCAGACAAGCTGACGACCGGTTCTTCACCGATCTCAAAAGGGACGAATCAGCAACTTGGACTCTACTGATCCAGTAAAGCAGACAGTAAGCCAAGAAAAGCTCGTGAGAAGGCCCAGGAAGGTCCAGAGACACTAAGCCCAAGAGATAAGTCTCGCATAAGAAGCCAAAATTGCTTAGCATCGCAGGAAGCTCCTTCACAGCCTCGCTGCGAGCTAACTTACAACTTCACGCAGAAATGCTCAGTTAACTCCGCAGAAAGTTAGCTTCGCTCGAAGCCCCATACAACTTAGCAAAAGGTAATTGGTAGCTTCGCCACAAAGTTTATCCAGCTCCGCTGTAGTGCTTTCTTTTACTTCGCCAGATGCTTCTCCCAGCTCCGCTATGAGCTCAACGCGGCAGCTCCGCTGCGAATCTTTTATGGTCATCTTTGACCAATCGAATCTCTAGATGAGATCAAATCTAACTAAGATCGAATCTAATTGAGATCAAATTTCGCAGTTGCTTGCTATAATCTTTTGACTCTCCCAATCAGGTGAAGAAGATTGGAGGAGATCTCTCAATTAGTTAAAGGGATATCTTTCATAAAAGGATATCTCCTAATTAATTAAAGAGATAAAGGGAATATTCCTCATTTAGTGTCCTGCGCTACTTCGCAAAAGCGGTTTCTAGCCTCGCGGCAAGGCTACTTTCCAGATACAAAACAGATTGACTCAATCTGTTTCCAGATTTTCAGGGCCATTATACTCCTGTTCTCCCTATAAATAGCCCACCATAGGCAAAGGGAAGAAGAGGACAGACAGACCGAGACCCCCCCGAAGAGAGGACCACCGACAGACAAGAAAGCGGGAGCCAACAAGAGATCTATTCTCTTGCTTCCAAGAATTCAGAGAACTACTTCTCTAATCAGGGTGCTAATACCCTAAGATCTTTCTCCCTCTCAAAGAATCTCCAGAACCAGGCGAGAAAGAATTCCCAAGTGGAGGCAGTTTGAGAAGTAACAAGAGGGTTCTACCAACCTTTTATTCTCTGATTCCCCGAACCAGGCGAGAAGGGAATCCCATCAGGCAGCAGTCCGATTGTCTGATCGATCGCATCGTCAAAGAGATAAAGTGATCGCGCGCTGATCAGATTCCTACCTACACACTTTCCCAAAAATCTCAGAGGAGATCTACCTGTAATCTTCTTCCTGCAAAGAATTACTTGTAATTTAGCTCCTCGACCCCTTTTTTTGTAAGTTTTCCCCTTTGCAAATTCAATAGAAAATAAGATGGCGACTCCGCTGGGAAATTCATTCTCCACTACTGAGAATCAAGTGTCGCAATGTGATGATCAGACCTCTAGGTCTATTGCTGAAACGCCGGTCATTCGCTTTGGCCAAAAGAAGTTCGAACAACTTCTTCTTGGGGGTAGCAAAACTCCCCTACGTACGCGCAAGGAAGTTGGCGTAGTAATTAAGGAAAGAGTTGTGTAGAGTATTAGCACAAATATTTAACAAAGAGATGAAGGTTAGAAACAACCTTAAGTGTTTAGTTTACTCCACAAATGTATTTAAAGATTGATTTACCCTTTCCTATCTCCGCTATAGCATAGGGCTATACCGAGTCGATTCTCAGGGAGAGCTCGCGATGGAAGCTTTACGATAGGTAGTGAAGTTATAAAACGAGAATTCTTCTTTGTTTAAAAGAATAAAGAATCAAAAGAAAAACAAATGAAAGAATTTGTGGATATGTTCATGGTGAAAAAGTCGAAAAGAAATCAAAACAAGATTGGCTTCGGACTAAAACTAAAAAGAAAAGAAAACTTTGAAGAAGACTTTGAATGAAAGAAAACCATGACTAGCTAACCTTACTACCTTGCTAAAAACTTACTAAACTCCGTGATAGTGAATGCATGCCTCATGTTGATTCATCGGCATGGATTTGTCTTGCGTGTTGGTCTAATTACTTTCCCACTAGGATGATGGGGGATCATTCTTGGACTTGTCTTGTAGCCTCCATAGATGGTCATCGGCCTACAAGATAGACTTTCAATAATGGAATCAAAAGAGATACACTCAAGGGATGCAAATGAAGAACATACAACATTCATTAATGGACATAAAGAAGTTGTACATCAAATAGCATATTGGTGATCCATCTCCATGTTCCATCAAGGCACTTGTTCAAAGACAAGGCTCTAAGTGAGGCACACATGAATCATATGGAGAATTACAACAAGATACTTGCCAAGAAATGAAAGAAAACCCATCGGAGAAGAGAAGACCATACAACTTGCAAGATGAAATAAAGCAATCACCCATGAGTTAGTAGTTAGCAAGGCTAGTGGTTAGCTAGTACATGGAGAAAGAATTAGCTACTACTAGCCATTACAAAAGCAAAACAAAGCATGAAGTAAAAGTGCAAAGAAATAAAGAAAGCAAGTAAAGAAAACAAGTAAACTAGAAAATGCAAGAGTAGAGAGAAGAGAATGGATCAATCCTTGATTGCTTCAAGTTGTCACTCCTTGATGAATACAAGCTTTCTCTCTCTTACAAACTCTCTCTTTACAGAATTTCTAGGGAGAGGAAGATCATAGAGAGCTACAAAAATCCTAGAAAAACTAACAAAATTACAAGCTGTACACTAATCTCTCTCTCTCTTCTCTGTTCAGTCTTTGCTCGCAGGTCCTTGTGCTGTATTTATAGGCTGCAGAGAGAACTCTCCAGAAGAGGGACCAGCTGGCAGAATCTGGGGCTCAACGGCCCCAGATCTGCCGCGCGCGCGGCAAGGCGCGGCACAACTAATTCAGTTGTGCAACGGATTTCTGTTGTGGGTTGTTACGAGTTTGTTCAGCCACGTAGACCTTCTAGAATCTTCAATTGGCGCGCAGATCGTAACTGAATCCAAATTCAAATCTTGGGCTTTGAATAAATCACTTTAATTATTGCTAATTAAAGGATTATTGGGCTTTCTCTCATTTCAGTTGTGAACCTGTAAATATATAGAGAAGATGAGTAAAAATCATTTATTTATTAACTAAATGCATGGGAATTATGTGATAAAATATGCACATTGTATACTAATCACACCCCCACACTTATTCTTTTGCTCGTCCCGAGCAAAACAAAGAAAAAGAAAAGAATCCTAACTACCAATTTTATTACACCACTTTCGCAGGTGACGCGATTGCACTGAGCGTGTGCAACAAGCCGTTAAACCTCTAGGTTACCCTAGAGGAGGAGTGTTGTCTCCTGAGGGTTTTCAGCGGATTACACCCACAAAATCCATAAAGAAAGAAGACAAATGTTAGTGTTTTGAAAACACATTTTGAACAAGAGACATGTTTACAAACTATTTTTGCAAAAATATAAGTGATCCTAGGTCATAAGTCCACCTATAATCATTCTTCCTTAAACTTAGTCTCTATGCAAGATCTTGTTTTCAATTAAGGTAAGAATTCAAAATTGGATTGAATACTTTATCTTTCATAAAACCTAGATAATATGCACACCGTGTTCAGTGAAAATTTCTGGGATTTCAACTCCAACCATCAAGCCATTTATTTATATATATACTTTTTATGCTTTTTTCTTCCCTTAGTTTAGGCTTTCTAGTCTACCCTTGTAGCGAGCCTTTAACCGATGACTCCCAAACCAGACGGTCTTAGGGCACCAGATGAGAAAACATCCCTCGGTTTAAGGTCTCGAGTAGAAAAGGCCACGAAACTAAAGGGGATTATTTATTTTATCACCGTTAGGCGTGAATAATCATGCTTCTTGAGGCATAATTCTCCAGCTTAATAGGTGATGTTTTATTTATATATATATATATATATATTTTTTATTTATTATATGGCATTTTTGGTCTTTGTTTCCATCCCAAGAAATGTGTAAGTGTAAAGTGCATATTTTTCTAAGGCAAAAAATTCAAGATAAAAATATCTCACCAATTTTACTTACTTATCCTATAATTTCAAACAAGATCTATTACTTCAACTAGGTTTAAGATGTCATAATTAAGGCTTTCTTAATTTCTAAGATACATCTTAATTTTCTTAAAAATAGAACAAAACTTTGTCTCTTATTTCAAAAAGTTTTTATTTTTATTTTATTTTATTTTATTTTTTTATATTTTTTATATTTTTTATTTATTTCTAAAAGGAATGTAAAAGAAAGAAAGTCTAAAAACTCTAAAAGAAGTGTAAAAGAAAGAAAATCTAAAAACTCTATGTTAGTAAACCCTCCCCCACACTTATTTCATGCATTGTCCTCAATGCATCATGATATATGTATGCATGAAATAGGTAAGAGGTAAGAAACTTTTATTTACAAAAAAGTGCAAAAAATTATTTACAAAGAGTATATACAAATGTAACCATTACCTAGGCTTTTGGTCTTTTTCCTCTGGCCCGTTTCCCATCGTTCCAATGCGTCTGCTTTCGTGAGCTCAGTTGGGAAACGGTATGAATTTTGTTAGCCTTAGGTATTTCCAGATTCAATGGATTGTTATTATCATTCACACTTATTCCACCACATTGTTCACAAACAAATGCCTTATCACCACTTTCACTAGGAATCTCAACACTTCCAATATCTAGAAATTTTAACTCCTCTCCATATAATTCTTCAAAACTCAAGTCAACATCCGGAAGTATGCAATCAGTTAACTGACCCCGAGTGGACTCATCTAGACACATGATCTCATCAGCAAACAGGTCTTCAAAGATATATCAATTGGAGGTTCTTGAAGAGAATCACAGAATTGTGACTCATCTTTTGAATCCTCACAATTGTCCTCAATAAAGCTAACCTCAAATGTTTGATTTTTTGTTTTGTGAGGTTGTGTGTGGAAGACATTGTGTTCATGTGTCATATTACCAAAAGTCAACCTCATTGATCCATTCCGGCAATTAATGATGGCATTTGCAGTAGCCAGGAATGGTCGTCCCAAAATGACTGGAGTTTGAGCCCTTTGATTAGAATGTGACACTGGTTTTGTTTCAAGGACTACAAAGTCAACAGGATAAATGAATTCTCCAACTTTGACAAGGACATCATGTATTTCCCCCTTGGGTCTAGTAACAGAGCGGTCAGCCAATTGGATAGTCATTTGGGTAGGGAGGAGTTCACCTAACCCCAATTGTTGGTACACAGAAAAAGGTAGGAGATTGATGCTGGCCCCCAAATCAAGAAGTGCCCTATTTATGGTAGTCTGTCCTATGATGCATGAAATGGTGGGGCTCCCTGGGTCTTTGTATTTTACAGGAATTGGACCAGTGAGCAACTCAGTGATGGATGATGCTAGGAAGACTTTTTTAGGGACTTGTGTTTTCCTCTTCTTGGTGCACAGTTCCTTTAAGAATTTAGCATATGATGGCACTTGTTGTATGGCATCAAGAAGAGGGACATTGATTTGGACCTTATTGAACATTTCTTTTATCTTCTCCATGTGAGCATTTGTCTTTGGATTCTTAAGCCTATTTGGAAATGGTACTCTAGGCATATAAGGTTGCTCATCTACCTTTTCTTTCCCTTTGGCTTTTGAAGTGGATGGCTCTGAACTAGAGGATGGGTTGTCAGAAGTTGGTTGCATTGGGATTTGAGGTGTTGGCTTTGGTACTGGATGAGATGGTGGACTAGAAACCTTATTGTCTATTTGTTTTCCAGATCTCAGGGTATGAATAGCATGACATTGACTGGGTCCTGAATCTTCCACTTTATGCAAAGGGAAGTGATGTTTGGGAGTTGGCAATGGCTGGCTTGAGAACATTCCATTTTGTCTCTCAGCTAATTGCTCAATTTGGACCTTAACTTTATTCAACTCCTGCTCCTGATTCTTTGTAAAGGTTTCTAGCATTTTTTTTAACTCTGATATCTCAGAATTATGCTGGGGTGGATGTTGAAAATATGGAGATTGGAATTGTGATTGGTCATATGATGGTGGCATATGATAAGACTGATATGACTGTGGTGGACTTTGAGATGGATGAACATACAGTGAATTATGATCGAAACTGGATGGGTGAAACTGAGCATTGTATGGATATGGAAGTGGTGGCATATGATGCTCAGGACCAGACTGACTCCATAAAGAATTTGGATGGTTCTGCCATCCCGACTTGTAAGTGTTGGAGTATGGGGGTCTGGTAAAAGCTGCATTCATGTTCTCCTGAAATGATTGGGGCTGATATAATGGACACTCCTCAAATACATGGCTAAGGTCATGACAGTTGGTGCAACCCGGTTTAATCAAAGGCAATGGGTTGACCTGGTTGACCACAGAATTCCCTTTTGACTCAAGCAGTTCTATCCTCTTCATTAATTGTGTGATCTTGGTTTCTGCAGCTATAGAGGATTCTTTGGAGTGTGTACCAGTTCTGGAAGTGGTGGGAGTCGGTTTATCAGGGCATGACTCCCACTGAATGGTTTTCTCAGCTAGGGTTTCAAAGAGATCCCACCCCTGATGTTCATCTTTCTTCAAAAATTCCCCCTGGCACATGGATTCTAAAAGGGTTTTTGTTTGGTAATCTAATCCATCATAGATAATCTGGCATAGACGCCATTTCTCTATGCCGTGATGGGGACACAGGGCAAGGTCTTTGAAACGCTCAAGATACTTCCAGAAAGGTTCATTTGGTTCCTGCTTGAATTGCATTATGTTCTTTCTCATGAGGGCTGTTTTGTGGATAGGATAGAATTTCTTAAGAAAGACTTTAACAAAATCCTCCCATAAAGATATGGAACTGACTGGAAGATTATAAAGCCATTTCTTAGCTAAATCCTTAAGTGCAAACGGTATGAACCGCAACCTAACAGCATCCTCAGACAGTTGGGAAATTCTCATCATTTGGCATACCTCTTCAAACTCACGAATAAAGAGGTATGCGTCCTCAGACTCTAGACCATGGAAATGGGGAAGTGTATTAATGAATTGCGGTTTCAGCTCGAAATGATTTCCATTAGGCTCGGGGAGAAGAATGCATGAAGGAAGGGAGGTGCGAATCGGATAAAATCGATCTTGAAGTGAGACGTTGTTGGTCATGGTGTCAAGTGGTTGTGTAAGTGTAGAAAGTCTAGCAAGTCTTGCTGAATTGGAATTACAGAACCACTCTTACATATAAAGTCACAAACAACGTGCACCGATCACACCAGCGAAAAAGAAAAATAAAAATAACAAACAATAAAAGAAAAAATCAATCCCAGCTATCTAAGGATCCTGGACCTAGACGACTCCTAACTTTAGATCGTCCACAGGAGGTTTAGTGTAGACTTTGACTATAAGCAAATCAGCCAGGGAAGGGTAAGGTTGGTGGGAGGTTTTCCGTCAGAAGACGTTCCTTAATTAAGTAACCAGCAACCTTCGGGCTTTCGGCCCTCAACCCCTTTCCTAGACACTGATTTTACAGAAGTCAATTTCCAACACTTTTTCCCCTTAGGAAAATCTCCTAATGAGTCCGAGATGTCCCTAGGGCCAACGTCTATTCAAATTTTATTTACAAGCTTGGGATTGTGAGTGCTGGGATGTGATTTTTGGGCTAAGGAAAGGGTAATGAACTCCCCACCTTATCTTATTTATCGGTAATGCCCTTAAAATTGAATTGGTGCAAGTGTACAAGAAATATAACAAGGATTCACTCAAAGCATGAAAATCAAGCAAGAGATGATTCCTAGTCTATATGCAATGCGAAACGTACCTTGCCTCCAGCACTCTTCAACAGTAAAAGTAAAGAATTGAAAGACACGTGCCTAATGATGCAAATGTCTAAACAATTTTTAACAATTTCAACCAATGATTTACTGTTGAATTTATTAGCAGGAATAGGGTGAATAATACAGGAAATCAAGTAGTGCAGCAGAAGTATTTTGCAGAGAAGCAAGCCCTGCAGAAAATTTGTAAGTAGTCAACTCAGTTGTGCCGCAGATCCGCGGCAAAAACCAGGATTCCGCGGCAAAACTGAGAGCAACTGGTCTCTGCTTTCAAGAGCAGAGGCCCAGAGCCACTTGTATGTTACTGCAATGCAAAGTTTCCTGTTTTTTCAACCTGTAACCTGCAACAGAGAAGAAGATTCGTTTAGTACTTCACTTTAACCTAAAAATGTTGCTCTCCCCGGCAACGGCGCCAAAAATTTAATTAAGGAAAGAGTTGTGTAGAGTATTAGCACAAATATTTAACAAAGAGATGAAGGTTAGAAACAACCTTAAGTGCTTAGTTTACTCCACAAATGTATTTAAAGATTGATTTACCCTTTCCTATCTCCGCTATAGCATAGGGCTATACCGAGTCGATTCTTAGGGAGAGCTCGCGATGGAAGCTTTACGATAGGTAGTGAAGTTATAAAACGAGAATTCTTCTTTGTTTAAAAGAATAAAGAATCAAAAGAAAACAAATGAAAGAATTTGTGGATATGTTCATGGTGAAAAAGTCGGAAAAGAAATCAAAACAAGATTGGCTTCGGACTAAAACTAAAAAGAAAAGAAAACTTTGAAGAAGACTTTGAATGAAAGAAAATCATGACTAGCTAACCTTACTACCTTGCTAAAAACTTACTAAACTCCGTGATAGTGAATGCATGCCTCATGTTGATTCATCGGCATGGATTTGTCTTGCGTGTTGGTCTAATTACTTTCCCACTAGGATGATGGGGGATCATTCTTGGACTTGTCTTGTAGCCTCCATAGATGGTCATCGGCCTACAAGATAGACTTTCAATAATGGAATCAAAAGAGATACACTCAAGGGATGCAAATGAAGAACATACAACATTCATTAATGGACATAAAGAAGTTGTACATCAAATAGCATATTGGTGATCCATCTCCATGTTCCATCAAGGCACTTGTTCAAAGACAAGGCTCTAAGTGAGGCACACATGAATCATATGGAGAATTACAACAAGATACTTGCCAAGAAATGAAAGAAAACCCATCGGAGAAGAGAAGACCATACAACTTGCAAGATGAAATAAAGCAATCACCCATGAGTTAGTAGTTAGCAAGGCTAGTGGTTAGCTAGTACATGGAGAAAGAATTAGCTACTACTAGCCATTACAAAAGCAAAACAAAGCATGAAGTAAAAGTGCACAGAAATAAAGAAAGCAAGTAAAGAAAACAAGTAAACTAGAAATGCAAGAGTAGAGAGAAGAGAATGGATCAATCCTTGATTGCTTCAAGTTGTCACTCCTTGATGAATACAAGCTTTCTCTCTCTTACAACTCTCTCTTTACAGAATTTCTAGGGAGAGGAAGATCATAGAGAGCTACAAAAATCCTAGAAAAACTAACAAAATTACAAGCTTTACACTAATCTCTCTCTTCTCTGTTCAGTCTTTGCTCGCAGGTCCTTGTGCTGTATTTATAGGCTGCAGAGAGAACTCTCCAGAAGAGGGACCAGCTGGCAGAATCTGGGGCTCAACGGCCCCAGATCTGCCGCGCGCGCGGCAAGGCGCGGCACAACTAATTCAGTTGTGCAACGGATTTCTGTTGTGGGTTGTTACGAGTTTGTTCAGCCACATGGACCTTCTAGAATCTTCAATTGGCGCGCAGATCGTAACTGAATCCAAATTCAAATCTTGGGCTTTGAATAAATCACTTTAATTATTGCTAATTAAAGGATTATTGGGCTTTCTCTCATTTCAGTTGTGGACCTGTAAATATATAGAGAAGATGAGTAAAAATCATTTATTTATTAACTAAATGCATGGGAATTATGTGATAAAATATGCACATTTGTATACTAATCACGTAGCCAGAGCCCCTCTGGCTAATTCTTCAGAGTAGGTCTCTGTGGAGACAGATAAGGCTCCCTACGAGCCTATTACGGTCCTCTAGCGCAACAAAGAAGCAGGACCGCAATACAATGGTCAGAATTCTGAGTCCGTTACTATTGAAAATTTGGTCATTCATTTCGATCAAGAAAAATTCGAAGAACTCCTCGCTGGAGGTAGTCTAATACTCCACGCACGGAAGCATAGAAAGGTTACAATGACCAAGGTTTCGGAGCAAAAACTGGAAGCAGAATCCTCCCAACTCCTCTCAGTCTCGCACGAGGCTAGCCAGGTTCCCTGCGAACCTAAGTCCCCTCTTCCAAAGCAGATGTGGAGGCCGAAACAGAAAGCTCCATGTGAAGCTTCAGGCGTAGCTATGCCACAAGTTCGTCTATCCCGCAAAGACAAAGGCAAAACGCCTGCCTGCTTCGTCGACACCATTAGCCGCGAAGCTAAAATGGCGACTATACCTTTGCCTAATTTAGGAGCAGCAACACCTCGCTCCAACCTTGTTCTTATGAGCGACACAACGCTAGTACCTCAGGGTACGCGCGGAGTTCAAGCCGCCAGACTGGAACTAAAGCACCTAGCAGTGCTAATCACCTTCGCAGCGGAGCTAAGAGATCATCTCTAAGTGTTGATAGCGGTGCTTATGCAGCTTCAATACCCAAGGGTATTTCCAAAGCTTTTAGCCGTAAAGCTGGAACTAAAGCACTATCTAGTGCTAATCACCTTCGCAGTAAGGAAGCAGACAAAGCACCACAGTGTGCTCCGCTCCCCAGTTCATCAAGCACTAAGCTCGCTCTTCGCAGCGGAGCTAAGGGATCGTCCCTAAGAGTTGATAGCGGTGCTTATGCAGCTTCAACACCCAAGGGTACTCCCAAAGCTTTTAGCCGCGAAGCTGGAACTAAAGCACTATCTAGTGCTAATTACCTCTGCGATGATGAAAAGAACAGGATATCGTCCTATGCCCAATCCAACAGAGCCTCTGCGCTAAACCGCTTAAGCCCGGCTGGGCCTGATTTGAGAGAATTTTTGACAAGCAAACGGAAGTCAGAATCTTTCCGGACTTCTCTCTCCTGTTGTCAACAAGTGGGATGTCAGTTGGTGACAGTCCACTCAGTCCATTGCCGGCTAGGATCAATTCCCGCCTCTCCTCCAAGTCGACGATCAACTTTTAATCGACTATCAGAACAAGCTCCTGTGAAGCATAGCAAGAGGAACGTATCGCAAGATCTACCGGATCTGCCCTCTACATCCGTCAATATGATTGGAAGGGGACGAGAACCGTGTAGGGGCAGTGATCGCGGCGGAACTAGCACTCTTAAAACGTGTGTTTTGTAAAATCAATGTAAAAGCTCGTATGTGCTAATGTTCCCTCGATACTTCCGTTATAGTATTGGCTCAACGGGTCGAATGCATAGGGACGGGAGGTGATAGAAGTATTAACAGTCTTTATTCACATTTTATGTTAACAGTTCTTCTTTGTTAAAGAATTATAAAAAGAAAATAGAAGAAAAGAAAAGGAAATAAAGCATGTGGTAGGTGGAGAAGGCGAGATGTGCGATATGAAAACAAAAGAGAAGTGGTTTGGAAAATAAAATAGAAAAGAAGATGAAGCTTGTGGTAAAGAAAATGAAAACAAAGATGAACAAAGACGATGGCAAAAACAAATGATTTTTAAAACAAAATAAAAGAAAACTCATTGCTACTAACTACCAATTGCTCCATTAACCATGCTAACCTCTTAATGATAGTTGCCTCACATGGATCCTCGACCATCACTAATCCTTGGCTTTAAGAGACGATACAGAGCATGGCCCATAAGATTATTCTTCTACATTCAAACAACACATCCATACCACTAACAAGTTGCAAGCTTCTTATTAAATCATCAAAACCAGTCAAAGGTGAGCATGAAATAAAGAAGACATTGCAATTTAGCAAGTTAGTGAGTTAGATGTTAGAAATGTTAGAATGTTAGAATCCATCATCATGAGTGTTTACTGAATTTTACTGCACACAAAAATATAGTATTTTAGAATATGATGTGCAAGTCTCAGTTCTAATCCGCGGTAGCAGGGCTATGCGGGTCGTGATCCTCAGGGAGGGACTGCGATGGAAGCGTTAAGCAAGTTTCTCTAAAGTTTTTATTTTTATTAGTTAAGTTAGAAAGGAAGTGGTATTTACAATGAATCGGAAAAGAAAGAATTGGGAGATAGTGATTTAATCTACAAAAATAAAAGAAAAGAAAAGAAAAGAAAACTAACCTTGGTTGGAGAAAATATGTGAAAACCTAACACTTTCTACCTTATTTCGGAGGCGTTGAACGCATAAATCATGGGATCGATCTCAGTCCGCTGTTCGCATTAGATCATCAAGCCTTGGGCAAGTATGAATTGATACGCCTCGAGGAGGAGAACATCTCCATGGAATATCGTTGGCACCACCAAGATTTGTTATACTTGTGGTTCGGTAATCGCTTGCATGCTCATCAAAGATCAACAGAAAGAAAGTAGAAAAGAAAAAGAGAACAAAGAGAAAAGTAAAGCAATGACATAAATAAGAATAAAAATTACCTTCATTACTTGAAACAATGGAGAAGAGAAGCATACATCAGTGTCACCCTCAACATAGCCATCTCCCTCTCTTGAAAATAAAAAGAAACCCTAATTACAAAACTAGAAGAAAGAAGAGAAACCCTAAAAATCCTAACTTTGGCCCTTTGCTGGACGCTGGACGCTCTGTACGTTGCACTGCAGGGGGTATTTATAGGTGCAGAAGGAATCAGAGTCCCAATCGAAGTGGTCCACGAAAACAGGTTACGGATCTCATCCATAATGCCGCGGAATCTTGGATTTTGCCGCGGATTTGCGGCATTTTTGTGGAATCTGGCCAAGCGCGTGGCCTCTCCTGGTCCGTCCATCTGGGCGCCTGCTTCTGGAAGTATGATCCTGGCTCTTTATGGTGGGATTTCGAGATAACTTAGTAATCAAGTTACCTTGATCTCAATTATCCCAAATCTTTTATCACGAATTTCCTTCTTATCTTTGGCTTTTACGCTCATCCTGCAAGAGTTTAGGGTTGGGTAGAATTCTATCCTTCCCTCATCTTTAATAATTGCAACTTTAGCCCTTGTATATTTGCACTTTGACAATCTGATATTTTTACTTTGACTCTTGGGCTTCAAATATGGGCTTTTGGGCTCTTTTTAAGCTTTAATTCTTTCTTTTTATTATTTCGAGGCCTGCACACAATAAATCACAAAATATTAATAAATGTGCAGAATTATATAAATAAATATGAAAATGTGACGGTAAATATGATGATAAAAATGCACTTTTCACTACCAATCACACCCCCACACTTATCTTTTTGCTCGTCCTCAAGTAAAAACAAAGAAAAAGAAAAAGTTAATCTAACCTAACTCACTTTCGTAGGAATCACGATTGCACTTAGCACGTGCAACAAGCCGTTAAACCTCTAGGTTACCCTAGAGGACGAGTGTTGTCTCGTGAGGGTTTTCAGCGGATTACACCCACAAAATCCATAAAAAGAAAAATATTTGAATTATTATTGAAGAGACTAAGTAGTCTATAAGTTTTAGGATCCTCATTTTTATTCATTCTTTAAACTTAGTCTTAATAAAGTTAATTGTTTTCCATTTTAGGTAAGAATTAAAATTGAATTTCTAATATAGTCTTTTTCGTTACCAAAAATCATATGCATCCTTATGTTTTTACTAGGAATTCCTTAACTTGGACTCTCATGCCTCTTTATATATATATATATATTTTTTTATTTTTTATTTTTTAATATGTATAACGCATCTAATTTTCTTTCGTATAAGCATTAAGGCTTCTTTAGGCCCTCATACCTAACTAATTGACTTTTAGATGTGTTAATACATATATAATTAATTTTTTCTTAATTTCCTTAGGCTTTCTAATCCACCCATGTAACGAACTTAAAGTCGATGACTCCCAAACCGGTTGGCTTTTAGGGCACCAGGTGAGAAAACACCCCGCGGACTCAAATTCGAGTGAACTAGGCCCCAAAACTAAGGACTTTATTTTATTTACTCACCTTTAGGCATGAATACTTATGCTTCTTGAGGCACATGTATCAGCTTAATTGGTGATTTTTTCTTTTTTCTTTTTTTTTCTTTTTTTTTTTTATGATGAGGCACAAGGTCTTTTGTCTTAGAATCCTAGATATGTACTTGGAATGCACATTTCATTAAGGTAAAAATTAAGACTAACTAATTATTCAATTTCTCTTCCTATACCTAAAATTTAAACAATTTATTTATTTTGACCAAGTTTTTAGAAATCCTAATCATGATTTTCCTAATCCTTAAAACTAACTTAGATTTCTTTCAAAAAAATAAGTCAAAATATTTCCTTTTTATAACATTTTTTTTTTAAATTTTTTTTTTCAGATTTTTTTTTTAGCAAATTTTTGTTAGTTTCTACCTACAGATTTTTTTTTTTTTAGCAAATTTTTGTTAGTTTCTACCTATGTTAGTATGTTAGTAAAGCCCACCCCCACACTTATCTCATGCATTGTCCTCAATGTATGAATGTATGCATATATGCATGAAACAGAACAAGGGAAGGCGGAAGTTACCTTAGGGTGGTGGTTCCGGAGGTGGTCTAATTGGTCCACGAAATGCGGCCCAAACAAGATAACGTGGTAGTTCACACCTACCTTTATTGACCTCTTTTTTATTTACATATTTACAGTCCCCAGAATGAATAGGATCATGGAAGATCCTCTCGTGAAACTTACTCCCTTTACATGACCAGTCCTGGAAAATCATCACAGAGTCATGGTCTATACCTATGTCCAACAAAAGAATGTGACTTGGTAAAATGGTTGACTTGGACTCAAGAATGATAGGTTCAGGATCTAATACCGACTCAGGAAAGAAACTCAAATCAAGTAAAGGTTCAGCAGTCGGGCTAGGATCAAGAAGTGGGTCCAAGTCAAGAAATTGAAACTCAAGTCTACAATCATTTTCCCAAAATGGAATGTGACTCAATGTTGGTGATTCAAGTTCAGGAATGATAGGTGTGGGAATCAAAACTGACTCTAAAATATTACCTAAGTCGGGTAACAAAACAGGAGTCAATAATGATTCGGGAATTTGAACTTGATCATAGATTTGGGAATCTAGGTCACATATCTCATTAGTTTCAATCTCATAAAAATGGGAACTTGCCAATTTTTCCATGGGACTTTCAAAATTGCACTATTGGTCAAGTTCAATATGATCATCAAAAATGGGTGATTCATTTCATGATCTATGGGTATGGGAATAAATGTTGGCTCAGAAAATTGGTCTAAATTGGGTAAGAATACTGGAGTCAACATAGATTCGAAGATGGAAACTGAATCGCAAAGTTGGGGATCGGGTTCACATTCATAATCTAATTCAATCTCATTGAAATTAAAACTAGCCAATTTGTCCAAGGATTGGGATTGAGCAAGTTCATACTGATGTGATGAAATTGAATTTTGATCAAGGTCTTCTAAACAGAATGATTCTTGGTTCCTATCAAGATGCTCAAGAATGTTTGAAAGTCTAGAAATTTGATCATTCATTGTTTCTTGCAACCGATCCACTTTTTCTTCTAACCCATCGAATAGATCAATAGAGGACTGAAACCTTGGTGATGTGGGAAAAGACGTATATGAAGATAATGGTTGAATAGGTGGTTGACCATATGGCTCAGGGGTATTGAATCCCCATTGACTCTGTGAAGAGTAGTGATGATTATTCCAATCTTGTTCATAGTATTGGGACTGGGGCATGTAATGATTCGGATAAGACCAATCTGGCACACTAGGTTGGTTAGAGTTATGATATGCCGAGTTGGTAATATCCGAAAAAGAGGTTGGTGTATAATATGGATCCTCATTAAAATTAAAAAAATTATTGTTATAGGCCATATCACACAAAGCAAACAAAAGAAAAAAAAACAAAAAGAAAAATTTCTAACCTAAGTTAGGGTAGACCTAGACCTAGACGACTCCTAACTGGTTAGACTGTCCACGGGAGGTAGGGTGTAGACTTTGACCACAAGTTAATCAGCCAGGTCGGCGCAAGAGTGGTGGGAGGTTTTCCGTCAAAGACGTTCCTTAATTAAATAACCACCACACTTCGGGCTTTCGGCCCTCAATCCCCTTCCTAGACACTGATTTGGCAGGAGTCAACTTCCAATACCGTTCCCCCTTAGGATAATCTCCTAATTGAGTCCGAGTGTCCCTAGGGCCAACGTCTACTAATTTTTAAGTTAGGCTTGGGTTAGTGAGTGCTTGGGATATGATTTTTGGGCTAAGGAAGGGTGATGAAATCCCCTCCTTATATTGTTAATGGGTTATGCCCTTAAGATGAATTAGTGCAAGTGTACAAGATAAATAGATAAGAATCACTCAAAGCAGAAAATCAACCAAGAGATGAGTCCTATTCTACATGCAATGCGTACGTACCTTGCTCCTCCAGCACTCTTCAACAGTAAATAAAAATAATTGAAAAGACACGTGCCTAATATGCAAACGTCTAATCAATTTTTATTTTTAACAACAAATAATTTACTGTTGAATTAATTAGCAGTATACAGGTATATCACAGAACAAATCAGGACAGAGCAGAAAGCAGTATTTTTAATTTGAAGCACCCTGCAAAAAACTGCAGTTAGTAATTCACTACTGCAGCCGCGTTTCCGCGGCTATGGCCGCGGATCCGCGGCAATACAGTAGACTCTGGTGCTCTGCCTTCGAGGGCAGAGGCACAGAGTAGCTATATGTCCACTGCTGCTGCTATGTTTCTGTTTTCTGTTCTCCAAACCTGCAAACAGAAAAGAATAAAAGAATTAGTTAATAAAAAATATTTTTTTTATTAGAGAATAACTTACCGTCCCTTCCCGGTAACGGCGCCAATTTGTTTACTGAATTTTCCTGCACACAAAAATATAGTATTTTAGAATATGATGTGCAAGTCTCAGTTCTAATTCGCGGTAGCAGGGCTATGCGGGTCGTGATCCTCAGGGAGGGACTGCGATGGAAGCGTTAAGCAAGTTTCTCTAAAATTTTTATTTTTATTAGTTAAGTTAGAAAGGAAGTGGTATTTACAATGAATCGGAAAAGAAAGAATTGGGAGATAGTGATTTAATCTACAAAAATAAAATAAAAGAAAAGAAAAGAAAACTAACCTTGGTTGGAGAAAATATGTGAAAACCTAACACTTTCTACCTTATTTCGGAGGCGTTGAACGCATAAATCATGGGATCGATCTCAGTCCGCTGTTCGCATTAGATCATCAAGCCTTGGGCAAGTATGAATTGATACGCCTCGAGGAGGAGAACATCTCCATGGAATATCGTTGGCACCACCAAGATTTGTTATACTTGTGGTTCGGTAATCGCTTGCATGCTCATCAAAGATCAACAGAAAGAAAGTAGAAAAGAAAAAGAGAACAAAAAGAAAAGTAAAGCAATGACATAAATAAAAATAAAAATTACCTTCATTACTTGAAACAATGGAGAAGAGAAGCATACATCAGTGTCACCCTCAACATAGCCATCTCCCTCTCTTGAAAATAAAAAGAAACCCTAATTACAAAACTAGAAGAAAGAAGAGAAACCCTAAAAATCCTAACTTTGGCCCTTTGCTGGACGCTGGACGCTCTGTACGTTGCACTGCAGGGGGTATTTATAGGTGCAGAAGGAATCAGAGTCCCAATCGAAGTGGTCCACGAAAACAGGTGACGGATCTCATCCATAATGCCGCGGAATCTTGGATTTTGCCGCGGATTTGCGGCATTTTTGTGGAATCTGGCCACGCGCTTTGGCGCGTGGCCTCTCCTGGTCCGTCCATCTGGGCGCCTGCTTCTGGAAGTATGATCCTGGCTCTTTATAGTGGGATTTCGCGATAACTTAGTAATCAAGTTACCTTGATCTCAGTTATCCCAAATCTTTTATCACGAATTTCCTTCTTATCTTTGGCTTTTATGCTCATCCTGCAAGAGTTTAGGGTTGGGTAGAATTCTATCCTTCCCTCATCTTTAATAATTGCAACTTTAGCCCTTGTATATTTGTACTTTGACAATCTGATATTTTCACTTTGACTCTTGGGCTTCAAATATGGGCTTTTGGGCTCTTTTTAAGCTTTAATTCTTTCTTTTTATTATTTCGAGGCCTGCACACAATAAATCACAAAATATTAATAAATGTGCAGAATTATATAAATAAATATGAAAATGTGACGGTAAATATGATGATAAAAATGCACTTTTCACTACCAATCAATGAGCCATCAATGGCTCTTGCAAGAGCAAGGCCTTGTGAGGCTATTAGATTCATGTGGATTATCAAGTAAGTGGTTAGATGGTTAGTAGTTAGTAATTAGATTGCCATGAGAAGAAGAAATTAGCCAAGCATCATGTAGAAGATGGAGAAGATTACAATGGAGAAGAAAAGAGGCACCTTTACATAGATGTCACCATCTATTACATCAATCCCTCTATCTCTCTCTGAATCTCTCAGCCCTACTACAAGATCTAAAAACGAAATACAAATATAAAATACAAGAAATGAAGAACACCTACCTACACTACACTAAAACATAGAAGCCCTAACCTAAAATCAAAAACTGCTTGCGTTTCGGTCATCTACAGGGGTATTTATAGACATAAGAGGCTTCTGGAAGACGAGACGGGGCCACGCGTCGAAAATCGACGCGTGACCCCACCCGCGGCAATTGCCGCGGATCCGCGATAATACCAGGGAGTTAGCTCCCTGGTTTTGGTGCGGGGACGCGCGACGCTTCGGGGGCCTTCTTGGTATATTCGGTTTTGGGTATATTCGGCCGAATCTTCGTCTAACATGCACAAAAGTCTAGATTCAATGCTTCTTCTAGAGATTTCCTTGCTTGGCATCCAAGTAATACGGATTTAATTACCCAAAAAATGGGTTTAATTAAGCTCTTATTACTCTTTTGCCCTTAAACTCTTGATTTACCTGCAAGAGAGACCAAAACACGGTTTAAACCAATATTTATTCATAAATCGGTAGAGAAATGCGATATAATCATGCATAATTGTAGACTAATCACACCCCCACACTTATTTTTTACTTGTCCCGAGCAAAACATGAAAAAAACTATACTACAAATGTTATTACACCACTTTCGCAGGTGACGCAATTGCACTAAGCGTGTGCAACAAGCCGTTAAACCTCTAGGTCACTCGTAGAGGAGGAGTGTTGTCTCCTGAGGGTTTTTAGCGGATTGTACCCACAAAATTTATAAAGAAAGAAGACAAATGTTAGTATTTTGAAAACACATTTTAAAAGAGAGACAAGTTTTCAAAATATTTTTACAAAAATATAAGCGATTTAAGGTCATAAGTCCACCAAAAATCATTCTTCCTTAAACTTAGTCTCTATGCAAGATCTTGTCTTCAATTAAGGTAAGAATTTAAAATTGGATTGAATATTTTATCTTTCATAAAATCTAAATAATATGCACTTTGTGAAGATTTCTGGGATTTCAACTCTAACCATCAAGCTATTTATTTTATATATATTTTTCCTTTTTCTTTTTCTTTTTTTCTTCCCTTAGTTTTCTTAGGCTTTCTAGTTCACCCATGTAGCGAGCCATTAACCGATGACTCTCAAACCAGAAGGTCCTAGGGCACCAGATGAGAAAACATCCCTCGGGTTTAAGGGCTCGAGTAAATAAGGCCACAAAACTAAGGGGGATTTATTTGTTTCTTTTGACCACCGTTAGGCGTGAATAATCATGCTTCTTGAGGCATAATTATCCAGCTTAATAAGTGATGTTTTATTCATATATATATATATATATATATATATATATATATTTATTTATTTTTGTTTTATGGCATTTTAGGTCTTTGTTTTCATCCCAAAAATTGTGTAAGTGTGAAGTGCATACTATCTAAGGCAAAAAATTCAAGATAAAATTATCTCTCCAATCTTTTATACTTAACCTATAATTTTAAATAAGATCAATTATTTCGACTAGGTTTAAGATGTCATAATTAAGGTTTCCTTAGTTTCTAAGATCATCTTAATTTTCTTAAAAATAGATCAAAACTTTGTCTCTTATTTCAAAAAGTTTTTAAAGAAAGAAAAAATTCCTATGCAAAAGAGAAGATTTCTAAAAGTATCCTAAAAGAAGTGTAAAAGAAAGAAAATCTAAAAACTCTACGTTAGTAAATCCTCCCCCAAACTTATCTCATGCATTGTCCTCAATGCATCGTGATGTATGTACGCATGAAACAAATAGAGAGGGAAGGAAAAATCACCTCAAGGTGGTGGTTCCGGTGGTGGTCTGATTGGTCCACGAAATGCGGCTCAATCCAACTTGCGTGGAGTCCGGAGGAACCCACTAGAGACTTCCATAATACAATCCACTAAAATGATGTATATATTTATGATTTTTATTAAGAATTTTACCCTCTCTAATTTCCAAATTTTCAAAATAATTTCAGAGTCAAATTTATCAAGACCCTTGTCCCAGAATGGAATGATTGATTTAGACTTAGGAAATACAGGAACTAATATCGACTCAGGAAAAAGACTTAAGTCAAGTAAAGGTTCAGGAGTCGAGATTGGTTCAGGAAGTGGGTCCAAATCAAGAAGTTGAAACTCAAGTCCACATTCATTTCCCCACGATGGAATGTGACTTTCGAAGATTGGTGATTCAAGTTCAAGAATGACAGGTATGAGAATCAAAACTGACTCTAAAATGTTGTTCAAATTGGGTAACATAACAGGAATCAATATTGATTTAGGAATTTGAACTGGATCACAAATTTGAGAATCAAAGTCACATTCCTTATTGAGTTCAATTCCATAAAAATGAGAACTTGCCAATTTATCAATGGGACTTTCAAATGTATGAAATTGGTCAAGTTCAATATGATGATCATAAAAGATTGGTGATTTAATTTCACAATGGACTGGCGCTGGATCCAATACTGACTCGAAAAAAGGCCTGAATTCAGGTAAAAATACCTCAGTCAATATTGAATCAGGAAGTGAAATTGAATTACCAAGTTGAAGTTCAGGATCATGCTCAAGTTTAATTTTAGGAAAAGGATAACTTGCCAAAATGTCAATGGGATTTGAAGTTTGGACAAGTTCAGATGGGTGTGCTGAAATTGAATCTTGGCGTCCAAAATGACAAGAGTCCTGGGTCAGATCAATAGAGTTGGGGATAGCTGAATTGGTCAAAGGTTGATAAGATAGAGTTTCCTTATTCCTATAAATGCTAACCAATTGACTCAATTGTGTTTCCAACCTATTGATAGACTCGGTAGAAGATTTTTAAAATTTTAGCGCGGACTCTTGCAAGACTTCTATACTCTTTTCTAAATGTGATGTATCTTCAAGTGGTTGTTCTAGAAAAGAAGTGTAAGAATCTTGGTTTCCAAAATAACAAGAGTCATGGGTCAAATTGATAGAGTTAGAGATATTTGAATTGATTAAAGAGAGAGTTTCTTCATTCTTATAAATTTTCACCAATTGACTCAATTGTGTTTCCAACCTATCAATAGACTGAGAAGAAGATTTTTAAAATTGTAATGCGGACTCCTGCAAGATTTCTATACTCTTTTCTAGACTTGATTTTTCAAGTGGATGCTCTAGAATGGGAGTATAAGAATCTTGGTTTTGGAAATTTTGTGAAGAATGTGAGTCCAAAATGTTTTGAGATTGAAGCTTGGACTCACACAAGAGTTCCTTATTCGTTTTCAGGGCAGATGGTTGGTCACTATGAGGAGGTGGAACTGAGTAAGGTTCTTGAAAATATTGTGGAATTAGAGAGGTCAATATTTTCTGAAGTTGTTGCTCGGTCTCTTGTAGATTGGCTTCTATACTCTTTTCTAACTCAGATTTTTCTTCAATTGGTGGTTCCAGAAAAGGAGTATAGGAAGGGAAATCGGGGAATGAGATTTGTGGACAAGGTGGATATGGTAGACAAGGAGGTTGAAAATTTAACTCGGGGGAGGTGAATCCCCATTGACTCTGTGAAGAGTTAAAATTATTTTGAAAATTATAGTTATAAGAATGAGGATATGGGTTGTATTGATTCGGATAAGGCCAACCCAATGTATTTGGTTGGTTCATATTGTGAAAAGCCGGGTTGGAATTATCCGAATCGAATGGGGTAGGTGTGAAATATGGATTCATATTCGGATTGAAAGAATTGTTATTGTTGAATTCCATTTCACAGACAATCACAAACAAAAAAGAAAAATCAAACAACAAATAAAAAAGAAAGAAAATCAAAACCAAGCCTACACTAATGTTGACCTAGACCTAGACGACTCCTAACTGGTCGATTACCCGGGGGAGGTTGTTGCTTGAATCCGACCACAAGCTAATCAGCCAGGTAGGGGCAAAATACGGTGGGAGGTATCCGTGCGTAAGCAACGGACCTTAATTACGCCAAACCACGGTATCTTTGAGGCGTAACCTTTTAATCCCCAACCTTAGACACCGATTTCACAAGAGTAAGATTCAAAACAAGTTCCACCCCCAGTCAATCTCTTAATGAGTTCGAGATGTCCCCAGGGGCCAACGTCTATCAATTTTTATTAGGGCTTGGGTTGTGTGAGTGGGAAGGTGATTTTTGGGCTAAGCAAGGGTGATGAAATCCTCACCTTATCTTGTATGGGTTTTGCCCTTAATTTCAATTCGTGCAGTGTGCAATATAGACAAATATAATACAAAGCGATAAATCACCCACGTGCTTGTCCTATGCTATATGCAATGTCATATGTACACCTCAATACAGATCACAACAACAGAACAAAATACAGTATATTGGAATTGAATTGACACGTGCCTAAATGCAAATGTCTAAACCTTTTTAAAGCGTCCAAATACCGTATTTTTGTTCTTTAGTTTATTATGATGTTTAGGCAAATAAAGTAGGAAAGTAATAGTACATATCAACTAGCTACTACAATGAACACATCCCAGCACAACAAGATATACAATTATCACAACTTGGCCGCGTTTCCGCAGCAAAAGTCGCGGTTGCGCGGCTTTTCTTTAGAAGCTGGGTTCCTGCTGTCAAGAATAGGGAGTTACAATGCTAATTGGGGTTCTACAATATTAAGTTTCTGTAAACTTTGACCTGCACACCAAAGCAGAGAAGAAAATGTTAACAAAAACGTGAAATCAAAACCATTCCCGTTCCCCGGCAATGGCGCCAAAAACTTGATCGCGACGGAACCAGCACTCTTAAAACGTGTGTTTTGTAAAATCAATGTAAAATCTCGTATGTGCTAATGTTCCCTCGATACTTCCGTTATAGCATTGGCTCAACGGGTCGAATCCATAGGGACGGGAGGCGATAGAAACATTAACAGTCTTTATTCACGTTTTATGTTAACAGTTCTTCTTTGTTAAAGAATTATAAAAGGAAAATAGAAGAAAAGATAAGGAAATCAAGCATGTGGTAGGTGGAGAAGGCGAGATGAAAGCGGCGATATGAAAACAAAAGAGAAGTGGTTTGGAAAATAAAATAGAAAAGAAGATGAAGCTTGTGGTAAAGAAAATGAAAACAAAGATGAACAAAGACGATGGTAAAAATAAATGATTTTTAAAACAAAATAAAAGAAAACTCATGGCTACTAACTACCAATTGCTCCACTAACTATGCTAACCTCTTAATGATAGTTGCCTCACATGAATCCTCAGTCATCACTAATCCTTGGCTTTAAGAGACGATATAGAGCATGGCCCATAAGATTGTTCTTCTACATTCAAACAACACATCCATACCACTAACAAGTTGCAAGCTTCTTATTAAATCATCAAAACCGGTTAGAGGTGAGCATGAAATAAAGAAAACATTGCAAGTTAGTAAGTTAGTGAGTTAGATGTTAGAAATGTTAGAATGTTAGAATCCGTCATCATGAGCCATCAATGGCTCTTGCAAGAGCAAGGCCTTGTGAGGCTATTAGATTCATTTGAATTATCAAGTAAGTGGTTAGATGGTTAGTGGTTAGTAGTTAGATTACCATGAGAAGAAAAAATTAGCCAAGCATCATGTAGAAGATGGAGAAGATTACAATGGAGAAGAAAGGAGGCACCTTTACATAGATTGTCACCATCTATTACATCAATCCCTCTCAATCTCTCTCTGAATCTCTCAGCCCTGCTACAAGATCTAAAAACGAAATACAAATATAAAATACAAGAAATGAAGAACATCTACCTACACTACACTAAAATATAGAAGCCCTAACCTAAAATCAAAAACGGCTTGCGTTTAGGTCCTCTACAGTGGTATTTATAGACATAGGAGGCTTTTGGAAGACGAGAAGGGGCCACGCGTCGAAAATCGACGCGTGGCCCCACCATATTGCCGCAAATCCGCGGCAATTGCCGCGGATCCGTGGTAATGAAAGCACACCTAGAGGGGGTGAATAGGTGTAAGTGCTAATCTAGTGAACTAAGTGCGCTAAATGCGGAAGCTAATGCAAATTTTGCAACACACTTAATACAACACACAAGTGTAGCCGAATTCCCCGTGAAGGGCTCTGGACTAGCTCCTCTTGATTCCCCTTGAATGGGTTGAGGTGCTATGTGAAGCTCTTGTGGTTAACTATAAGTGAGGCACACACACAAGCAATCCAAACATATAATGAATAAGCAATATGAATCAATGCAAGGACAACACAAGCAAATAGATATGATATGGCAATATGAATTATGCTCAACACAAGCAAATATGATATGATGTTATGAATGATGCTTTGCACAATTGTAAAGAGAGAGAGTTGAGAGACAAGTGGATCAAACGCTAACAACAAGATATGTTTCGAGGTTCGAGCCCCTAGCTCTACATCCCCACCTACACCACCGTGTAGGATTTCCAATCCACTATCTCCCACCGAGGGAACCTCTACCGAAGAGGATTTATTACAACTCTAGGAGTACTAAACTCCTCTCTCAAACAGCCACCTCACAACCGAGGGGTAGGCCCGTAGCCAATACAACCACAACACCTCTACCGAAGAGGGTTACAAACACCAACTCCACCTCTCACTAGAGGGAGCAAACAACAACCAACTCCACCTCTCACTAGAGGGAGCAAACCACAACCTCAACGTCTACCGAAGAGGGAGCAACCCAATCAAAGCAAGGGTTTTACAACAAGTGGTTACAAAGACCACAAACTCTCTTTCTTTTTCCACAAAATAAGATCCTAATAGATTAGGATAGGTGATAGCTCAAGTGTGGAAAACTAAGTGTTTTGATCAAAGAAAACTCTTGGGAAAACACCAAAATGATACAGAGATTTTTGCTCAAAAATAATTCCCAAAACCTAGTTTCTTTGAAATAAACAAAAACACTTAAAAACAAATAAAATTGATCTTTTGGCACTTAAAACTCTTTTCAAAACTTGTTTAAAACACTGAAGAAGTCAGGAATTTTTAGCTCTAAAAATCTTGGCCAAAATCCCAAAGAATTGGGGTTTATATAGGCCCATCTGAAAACTAGCCGTTAGGCTGATGTGGCAGCCTGACAGGCTACCGGTCGGCCGGCCCGGCTGACCGCCAACGGTCAGAAATGTGACCGTTGGGGCAACCCGGTCGACCGCCCGGTCAACCCAAACAAACAGAGAGCTCTGCTCTCAGACCCAGTCGACCCGAACAGTCGACCGAGCTTGTGTCTGCCAGACGTGCACAAGTCTGTGCACGTCGGTCGACCTCACAGGTCGACCAGCCCTTGGTGCGATCGACCCATACGGTCGACCGACCTGGCCTGTCAGCACAAACCTGGGTCAGAAACACATGTTAAAATATTTTTGAAAAATCTTTTATCTTTTCTAAAAATTCTATAAAACTTGTTTTAACATTTTATATTGAACCACAAACAAGTGATAAAAATTTCAAGACATATATCAATCATATCAATTCATTTTTGAGTCTTGCAAATTTTATCAAAATAAAAACCTGTATTTTATCAACCTTAGATTTTTCCAAAACATGAATAGGATAGTCAAAATAAGTTTGTATAAGAAGTTAAGCAAGTATGTATATCTAGAACATATCTAATATACATAAGAACTATTTAAACTTGTTTTGATCTACTATTCATGAAAACCAAATCCAAAATATAAAACGTGTGTGTTATGTGCACTTGAGCATATCAACTATACTAAGCTTTACAAATGGATCTAAAACACACTAAACTAAACTAGAATACCTAAGTCTTCTTGATGATCTTCATCTTCAAGTTGACTTGCTCCAAAACTCCATCCATGGGCTAGGCAATGTGTGATCTTGAAGCTTGAGCCCTAGAATCACCATGAAAAGCTTCTAACCTCCTTGTTGAAGCTAATCATCAACTAATATCTTGGTTAATGAATCTGAAACTTAAACACCACAAGATTATTAGTAAACATAACTACATGAGTTAATCATCATCAAAACTAGGGTGGAAGGCCTTTGGGCCAACAATCTCCCCCTTTTTGATGATGACAAAACTCATGGAGTTATATATGCATGGATTAAAGTTAAGCTTCAAAGAAACTCCCCCTTAACTCATGCATAAGCAAACATAATAATATGCAATGAAGGCTCTTAAACAAGAATGCATAATAAAAAGGTTCTAGATACCAATGCAATGTTCAAAAACAAAACATGCTCTAGATACCAATTAACATTAAACTATATTAAACTTAATATATGCAAAAACATAAATATGCATATATAAAACTCATAAACTCAAAATCTTTCTCCCCCCTTTTGTCAATCATCAACAAAGGGGTTGTAACGCCCCGATCCGGAGGGTACGGGGACGTCACTCGCGACGTATATACGCAGGTCAAAAATACCCTCACGTATATACGCTAAGCATCAGTACAAGCAGGAATCAGAGTACGGAAGCAAATGGTGCGTTATATATTCCAACACATGAGAACAATTATAAAGTTATCACCAGAGGTGATCTAATATTACATGAATATTACATCACTGATATGCGCAATTGCGAGAATACAAGGAGATGTACAAGTATAAACAGTACAAAAACAGGCTCAGAGTCATAACAAGAAAACTCTAGAGCCGCACAAGGGGGGCCTGGAAGGATGGAGATCTGGACAGTCTGCTGACGATCCACGCTACCGCTGCGCCACTCTGATCAGCAACTGGGAGAATCCACACGCTTCAAGCTCCATGACCTGGATATGAGGATCCAGGGGAGTCAAATGAAACTCCCCAGGCGAGTGGTAATGCAAAAGCCAGATGGCGTGCTAAGATAAGTACAAGTGTATCGATAAAACCGAATCATAATCATGCATTGAAAACCGTGTTGTGAGCATAAGCATGTATAGGCAGGTAGATATATAACAAGTGATATCAGGCAGGAAGTACTCATGGTATGATAAGATATGAGCAGAAGACTGATGGAATGGAATACAAGTGATAAAGCAGGGTATGAGCAGCTAATATGATAATAATCATAAAACCGGAAATCCAATGTAAAATCCGATGAAAGCATTTTGCACAACGGTCATAACAGGAGTACATAACAGGCATAACAGGAATCATAACAGGCATAACGGGAGTTCATAACAGGCATCTTTTATTATTATTACTCGTCTAACCCATATATCTAGGTATGTGTCCTGGTGTACATCTCAACACACATACATCCATATATAAGCAAGTCGAGGCTTGTTACTGGAAGCTGATGAAGAACTGATAGCACTTCTTATAGTAGTTCCCGTACGCCCGGGACTAGACATTGGGGGCCTTAAATCCCCCTAACACGCATCTTCTGGGGGCCTGGAATTCCCCTAACACGAATCGTCAGTATTTTATTCCATTACTGTAAGTAAGGCATCATACCGGCATTCATCACTTCCTCCCATTCCCCGTGCAAGTTATCCTTTTTATGGCTTATCAATCTAACAGGAGTCATAACGAGAGATCAGGTACAGGTAGGAGATGGCCCTACAGATTCAAGAGGTGGCCCCCACAGATTCAAGAGGTGGCCCCCACTACGTATGTGGTGTGGCACTTTGTTCCATGTGGCACTTTGCTCTGAGGGGAATGGATTCTAGAGGTGGCCCCCACAGATTCAAGAGGTGGCCCCCACTACGTGTGTGGTGTGGCACTTTGCTCCATGTGGCACTTAGTTCCATTCAGGATCCGCCGGGAACAGGTGGTATAATATGAGCCAGTGTCAAGTAGTAGTATGTCGGGTGGTCAGGTGATAACATATCAAGTGTTAAATTATACAGACAGGTATATGACAAGTGTTTACATAACGAGCTTGTACATGACAAGTGTCAGAATAATAGTTGAGCATAATCAAGCGGAGCTAAGCGAGCTGGAAGTACAGACAGCAAACAGGATTTAATACTGGAGCGTCTGACAAGGTTACCGGGACAACTCGGCTTAAAGTGCGAGTAGGAAATCCGGCAGCATCTCGCCTAGACGAATCTAGTGGTAAAGTGCTGAGCGCTGATCATGATAACCAGGCGGAGCTAAGAGACCTGACGGTCCCAATCGCTTCCCTTTTGAGATAGTGAGTGACCGGAGGCTGAAGGACGGAGAGACCTGACGGTCCCAATCACTTCCCTTTCGAGATAGTGAGTGACCGGAGGCTGAAGGGTCCAGAAGCCAAGTACACAGGGACTCAGGCCAATATAGAATACTTTTAAACATGGAATAAAATACATGTCGACCCGACAAAGCGGGGAAACCCAAATGGAGGTGAGAGCGAGGACACTCGCCTAAATCACCGGAAATGCCGAAAAGTCTGAAATCCATGGAACTCGCGCACGTGCCATAAATGAGAGTGTGCACAGGGAGACGCGAGTTTTTGAGAGTGAGACGCGGGGGTCACAGACGCGGGAGTCGCGTTGCGTAGGAGCCACAAACGCGGGGTTGGACACTCGCGAGAAGAACGCGGACGCGGTCGTGGGCTCCGCGTCGCGTTAGCGCAAGAAGAACACAGACGCGGGTATTAGCTCCGCGTCGTGTTAACACGAGAGGGACACAAACGCGGTCATGGATTCTGCGTTGCGTCGATACAATAACGCGAAGGCCGCATTAAGGGATTGCCTAGACGCGGGGGTGAGATCCGCGTTAGGAATCAACAGAGAGGAAGAGAAAGGTGATGTTTGGTGGTTGAAGTAAAGGAGATGGAGGTGGTATTGTGATGGTAAAAGTGATGGTGGAAGCGAAGATGGTGGTGGTCACGCTTGTGTTGTCGTTGCAATTGTCACCGGAATGATTACCGGAATAATCGTAAACGATTACCGGAATAGTCATCGGAGATGTTGCTTGCAATTGTTACCGAAATGATTACCGGAATAATCGTGAACGATTACCGGAATAATCATCGGAGATATTGCCGACGAAGAAGAGCTCGGCCACAATCCAAATGAGGTGGCCGGCCCTTGATGTGGTGATGGGGTGGTGGTTTTGTGGAGGGTTTTGATGGTGGTGGTATTTTGGAGAAGGTAAAGGAGAAGGTGGAGACTTTGGTGGAGTTTGTTGGAGTTTGTGGTGGTTTACATGGTGATGGAGATGGAGGAGGAAGAAGATAAAGGTAAGGAGTTGGAGAAGTTGTAGTGGTTGTTGTTGTGGTGGAGATGAAGAAGGAGTTGGTGGGGGTTAAAGTTTTGGTGAAGAGAAAAATGAAGTGGAAAGGAGAAGGAAAGGTATATATAGGATTTTGGAATTGTGAAGGTGATGTAAAAATGTAAAAGAGAGGGGGTTATTTGTAAAATGGAGAGGTGAGGTGTCTCTCTCTCTCTCTTGGCCGGCCATGGTGATGAGAGAGGAGTTTGAGTGGTTTGGGATATTTTGGAGAAGATATTTGTGGTGGAGGAGATATTTTGAAGAAGATATTTTTGGTGGAAGAATGGAGAAGTTTGTAGAATTTGGTGGAAAGAAAAGGAAGGAAAGAAAATAGGAAAAAGGAAAGAAAATGGAAAAAGGAAGATATTTTCTTAGAATAAAAAGTGAAAATGATTAGAGTGGCGGATTCCCGGGATTCGGTTGCGGATGCGGAAAACTTTCGGAAAAATACCGAAATCGTCCGAAAATCAAGTATCTCGGAACGACCCGTAATAATTCTTAAAAATCAAGAATATTATTCTAAAAATAATTGTGAAATTCGTTTCAAGAAATTCTTTATAGTTTTTAAATTAAAAATCTTGGAATCGGCCGCCAATATCGGTCGACACCAAATCTGGCAGAAATCTGATAAATTCTGAAAATTCTTGAAAAATGAATTAAGATAGTAAATATTATTCTAAGAAAATATGTGAAAGCAGTTTCTCAAAATTTGACTCTATTTGTAAATTAAAAATCCAAAAGTCGGTCAGCGGTGCTGGTCGACACCGGTTTTGAAGATTTTCCATTTAATTCAGAAAAATTCTAAAAAATCATAGAAAATTTAAACTATTAGAAAATGATATTTGAAACTGAAATCGGTCAAGTCTAAAGACCAAAAAGACCAAATCGAGTAATACCCTAGGATCGGGTCCTCGGTTCAGACTAGGGCTGACTCCGAGTCCGTGAATCCGGATCCAAGATAAAACGATTATATAAATAATTCACAATAAAAAATAAATGCAGGAAGTAAATTGAAAAATACGATCGAAAAATCTGAATACGCAACTAAGTACGTATTCCGGGAGCGGGGTGTTACATTCCATCCACCTTACAAAAAATTGCGTCCTCGCAATTTCGATAAGGGGTAAAATGAACACAAAGGGGACATGGGTGGAAATTATACCATTTAAGATATGAAGCACTATAGGTAGGGCTCTCAAGTTGACTGAACAATAATCCGAATATAGACACCTTCCGCACTTCCGGTTGTATAAATCTTCAAATAATGCCGAATACAACTTTGCAATAGAATTCCTGTTGTACTGCATACTTCCTGTCACTCTGAGAATGTGTAACACCCCGCTCCTAGAATATGTACCTAGTTGCGTATTCATATTTTTTGATCGTATTTTTCGATTTACTTTCTGTATTTATTTTGTATTATGAATTATTTATATGATCGTTTTGTCTTGGATCCGGATTCGTGGACTCAGAGTCTGCTCTTCTCTAAACCAGGGACCCGATCCTAGTGTCTTACTCAATTTGGTCTTTTCGGTATTCAGATTTGATCGATTTCAGTTTCAAACATCATTTTATAATATTTTAGATTTTCTATGATTTTCTGGAATTTTCCTGAATTAAATGAAAAATCTTCAAAACCGGTGTCGACCAGCACCGCAGACAGATTCCTAGATTTTTAATTTACAAATGGAGTCAAATTTTGAGAAACCGCTTTCCCATATTTGCTTAGAATAATATTTACTATCTTAATTCATTTTTTGGGAATTTTCAGACTTTATCAGATTTCTACCAGATTTGGTGTCGACCAATATTGGCGGCCGATTTCAGGATTTTTAATTTAAAAAATATAAAGAATTTCTTGAAATGGATTTCACCATGATTCTTAGAATAATATTCTTGATTTTTGAGAATTTTTGCGGGTCGTTCCGAGACACTTGATTTTCGGACGATTTCGGTATTTTTCCGAAAGTTTTCCGCATCCGCAACCGAATCCCGGGAATCCACTACTCTAATTATTTTCACCTTTTCTTTCAAGAAAATATCTTCCTCTTTTCATTTTCTTTTCCTTTTTCCTTTTTCTTTCCTTCCTTTTCCTTCCACCAAATTCTCCAAACTTCTCCATTCTTCCATTATCTTCTACATTCTTCCTCCAAAAATGTCTCCTTTCCTCCAAAAATATCTTCTCCAAAATATCCAACTCCTCTTCCATCACCATGGCCTGCCAAAGAGCCACCTCACCTCTCCATTTTTACAAAAAACCCCCTCCCTAAAACATTTTTACATCTCCTTCACAATTCCAAATCCTATATAAACCTTTCCTTCTCCTTTCAACTTCATTTTCTCTTCACCAACACCTTAACCACCACCAACTCCTCCTTCATCTCCACCACAACAATAACTACTACAACTTCTCCAACTTCCTACCTTCATCTTCTTCCTCCTCCATCTCCATTTAAAGCACCACAACTTCAACAACTCCACCAAAGCCTTCACCTTCTCCTTTACCTTCTCCAAAAATACCACCACCATCAAAACCCTCCACAAAACCACCACCCCATCACCACATCAAGAGCCGGCCACCTCCTTTGGATTGGGGCCGAGCTCTTCTTCGTCGGTAATATCTCCGATGATTATTCCGGTAATCGTTCGCGATTATTCCGGTAATCATTACGGTGACGATTACAACGACAAACAACTAACATCACCATCACCTCTACTATTTTCCACCACCATCTTCACTTCCACCATCACTTTCACCATCACAACACCACCTCCATCTCCACTACTTCAACCTCCAAACATCACCTCCTTCACCTTCTTTTTCATTACTCCATCAAAATCCAACTCCTCCACCAAATAACACCACCACCAAAGCAAGCACCTTTCCCTTTCTCTCTCCCTCCTCCTCTCTGTATATTGCTGACGCGGATCTCACCCCCGCGTCCAAGCAACGCCTTAACGCGGATCTTCACGTTCTTGGCATCTGTTTAAACGCGGCCTTCATGTTCTTGTACTGACGCAATGCGGAGTCCATGCCCGCGTCTGTGTCCCTTTCATGTCTGCACGACGCGGAGCTAATGCCCGCGTCTGTGTTCTTCTCATGCTAACGCGACGCTGAACCCATGACCGCGTCCGCGTTCTTCTCGTGTCCTGACTTGAACGCGGGTCTCGAACCCCGCGTTTGTGGCACCTTTGCGACGCGATTCCCGCGTCTGTGACTCCCGCGTCTGCGACTCCCACGTCTCACTCTCAAAACCCGCGTCTCCCTGTGCACTCTCTCCTTCCATGTACTTCTCTCTCTAGTTTTCCTCTCTCTTTCTCTCTCTAACTCTTTCTCTCTCCTCTTCACTTATTATATTTATGGCGTGTACGTGAGTTCCATGGATTTCGGATTTTTCGGTTCTCCCGGAGATTTAGGCGAGTGTCCTCGCTCTCGCCACCATTTGGGTTTTCCCGCTTTGTCGGGTCAACATGTATTTTATTCCATGTTTACATGTATTTTGTATTGGGCTGAGTCCCTGTATTTGTGTATGGCCGAGTGCCAATGACTGGACATGTATTGCTTTGTGACGAATGCTTGTATTAGGGTAGTTTAATTCTTGTACATATACCATGCCTGTGTTGTATTTTACTGCTTTATACCATGCGTGGCCGACCCTTCATGGTCGTTGGACTCTGGGTTTCTGCCCACTCCTGGGATGGCTAGTAGCCACCGAGAGTGCGCTTAAACCCCGAGCGTACTTGACTTCCGGACCCTTCAGCCTCTGGTCTCTCACGATCTCGAAAGGGAAGTGATTGGGACCGACAGGTCTCTCCGTCCTTCAGCCTCCGGTCTCTCACTATCTTGAAAGAGAGGTGATTGGGACCGTCAGGTTCTTCAGCTCCGCCTGGTTATCATGATCAGCACTCAGCACTTTACTACTAGATTCTGAATAGTCACCTAGAGGGGGGGTGAATAGGTGACAATGCTAATCTATGAACTAAATGCGGAATTTAAAACTTAATAAAAAAAACACACTCAAGTGCTATCAACAAGTGATGCACACAACCAAGCCAAGCAAATATGAATGAGCCATATGAATAATAAGCAAGGCACAAAGTAAAGAGATAGAGAGATAGAGTCAATAGAACAAGCGCAAACACCAAGATATGTTATCGAGGTTCGAGCACCCAGCTCTACATCCCCGCCTTCCCCATGAAGGATTCTAATCCACTAACTTGTCACAAAGACAGTTACACAATCACTGGCGTACCCTCTCCACAGGAGTACCCAGTATCACAAGTAACAATACAAGTAATCTCTGAGTAGTCAAAAGACCACAAACTCTCTCTTACAAAGATCTCTTTTCTTTTGAACTTAGTGGCTAAAACAACAACCACAAAACAATCTCTTTTTCCCACACAAAAACTCCTATAGAATAAGATAGTAAATTTTGGCTCAAGTGTGGAGAAAACCAAGGGATTTGAAACCAGCAACTCAAAGAAAATCTTTGGAAAATAAATGAAACCAAGATAGTGAAGTTCAAACAAAAGCTTTTCCCAAAATCCCTTTTCTTTGGTTTTCCAAACCCTAACAAAAACACCAGAAAGATTGTTCAATTTGAATCCAAAAACCTATTTTGATTGCAGCAAAAACACCTGAGAGAATGAAAATTTTAGCCCAAAAATTCTTAGAGAAAAACTCTCTCAAATGGGGTATTTATAGGCAAATCTGGAAAATAGCCGTTGGCAGCAGAACTGCCAGAAATGCCCTGCCGGTCGACCGCACGGTCGACCGTCCAACAGTCAATTTTTGACCGTCGACAGCTGCCGGTCGACCGCCCCGGTCGACCCAAACAAACAGAGAGCAACTGCTCTCAGTCGGTCGACCGGCACGGTCGACCGGCTACAAGTGTAGCCAGCGTGCACGTATCCGTGCACGTCGGTCGACCCGGACGGTCGACCGGCTACATGGTGCGGTCGACCGTTCCGGTTGACCGACCTAGCCTGGCAGACACTGTTCTGGTCAGCAAAAACCTGAAATTTTTAATCCTAAAAATTCTCATTAAATCTCTAAAAATCCACAAAAATAGTTTTATCATTTTGCATTGATATATAAACATGTGGTAAAAAGTTTAGCTCAAATATCAATCAATAAGGACTATTTTTGTGTTATAGAAATTTTGCCAAAAACCAAAAACTGTATTTTCTAAAACTTGGATCTTTGAATAGAAAATACATTTTGTCTAAAACTCATCTAAATACAAAAACATGATATTTAAACATTTTGAAACATGATTCATATGGATAGAAATCCAATATACATGAAACATATACATATCATAGTTTTTGTCATTAATTCCAAAATATGTTTTGACAAAAATACCAAAACATAATACACATGAAATAGGTAAGTCAAAACTAAGTTTGTCTAGGAAATTAAGCATGCATGTATATAGAAAAAATCTAATATACATTAAACCATGTAAACTTATTTTGATCTATCTATTCATGAAAACCAAGATCGGTTAAACCTAAAACCGAAAAACCGAAAACCAATATTCAAAATATGAAACGTGTGTGTTGTGAACTTGAGCATATCATACTATTCTAATCTTTACAATTTGGATCTAAACACAAAACTAAATTAGGATACCTAAGTCTTCTTGTAGAGCGCAATCTCCAAGCCGACTCGATCCAAAACTCTTTGATCCACCGAGCAAGTGCTATATATGATCTTTGACGCTCGGGCTCTTGAATCAACATGTGAAAGATGTGTGGAAGCTTTCACCAACTAATATCTTGATTAATGATCTGAAACTCAAACATCACAAGATAATTAGTACACATAACTACATGAGTTAATCATCATCAAAACTTAGAGTGGAAGGCCTTTGGGCCAACAGATTCGTCTAGGCGAGAGGCTGCCGGATTTTCTACTCGCACCTTAAGCCGAGTTGTCCCGGTAACCTTGTCAGACGCTCCAGTGTTAAATACTGTTTGCTATCTGTGCTTCCAGCTTGCTCAGCTCCGCTTGGTTGTGCTCAGCTACTACTCTATCATCATGCCACGTATTTACCTGATATGTTAACACTTGCTATGCCATTACTTCATACCTGTCATTTACATGCTACTATTTAACACCTGTTTGTATCACCTGACAACTGAGGTGTTATCACCTGACACCAAACATGCTACTACTTGGCAAGGCCCCTTGTTATGACATGACTTGCCATCCGGACTAATATCAATCTCTTGACATGATTGGTCGCTTGCCAAATATCATCCTCCTGTCATGCTATCACTTGACACCCGGCATGATATACTTGACCTGTGATTATCACATTTACGGGAATACTACACTTGTTATCCTGCATTACATGCAGTGACTTGAATCTTGTACTTGTTATCCTGTATTATATATACAGTGCCCTGAATTTATAGTACTCATGTACTCCTGAACTCCTGATCATGTCTTGTACCTGCTATTCCCGTAAATTGATAACTACATAATAAATCTTAAAAGGAACAACTTGCATTGGGTCGGGAGAAACTTGCGGCTATCAATACATGTTCGTGTTTATAGTGGTATTAGGCATGTTATGCAACTAAAACTTCCGGTCTGACCTGTGGGCCTCCAGGGGACCGAGGGGAGAGCTGGCTCCCTCCTTACTGGTACCATCTTGATAAGGGCATTCATAAGACCCTCCTGAATCGCCTTGCGGTAGGTTCCGTCACCAAGAAACGGAACATCCTGGGCCGTGGTTCCGGGTATGCACGGGACCCACTGTAAACATTGTTCGTTGATACCCCCGTTGGTTTCCAATAACAATCTTGCTTTACTCAGATGTGGATATATGTGTGCTGGGACGCTAGTTCACATATCTAGACATCAGGGTAAGACGAGTAATAATAATAATAATAAATGATGCCAGCCATGGATCTGTTGTATGCTTTGCCGAGTTTGCTTCCATCGGGTTTTACATTGGATTTCCGGTATTATGATTATTATCATATTAGCTACTCATATCCTGTTTTATTACCCATGTTCCATTCCATCAGTCTACTGCTCCTATCTTATCATTCCATGAGTAGTTCCTGCTTGATATCACTTGTTATATATCTACCTGATTATACATGCTTATGCTCACGACACGGTTTTCAATGCATGATTATGATTCGGTTTTATCGATACACTTGTACTTATCTCAGCACGCCATCCGGCTTTTGTATCACCACTCGCCTGGGGAGTTCTATCTGACTCCCCTGGATTCTCATGTCCAGGTCATGGAGCTTGGAGCGTGTGGATTCCCCCAGTTGTTGATCATAGTGGCGCAGCGGTAGCATAGATCTCCAACAGACCATCTGAAGCTCTATCCTTCCAGGCCCCCTGTGTGCCTCTCGAGTTTTCCATTTGTAAACTCGTGAGTGCCTTTTGTACTGTTCATACTTGTACATCCTTTGTATTCTCGCATTTGCGCCATGTTGGTGATATAATATTATTGTAATATTTGTCACTTCTGCTGATAACTTTGTAATTGTACTCATGTGTTGGAATGTATAATGCACCATTTGCTTCTGTACTCTGATTCTTGCCTGTACTGATGCTTAGCGTATATACGTGAGAATATTTCTGACCTGCGTATATACGTTGCAGTAACGTCTCCGTACCCGCCGGGATCGGGGCGTTACAGGATGGTATCAGAGCCTAGGCTCTCGCATACTCAGTACGTCCAGATGGCAAATTAATGTTAATGAAATTTGCAACTGGAATGCATGAGTCCTGGTTATACAGTCCAACTACAAGTGCAGTGTTATCTATTCTTTCTTGATCATTCTTTCTTTGATTCCTAATCCCTTCCATCTATCCCCTGTTTTGATTTTTCGTAGCCTTTATACCAACTTAAGATATGGATATACTAGAGGGGTAGTGGCTGGTTCTGAATGAAGCGATTATATGATCTCTTTGGCCAACTCTATGAAGCTCAGGTATTCTCAGGATTGATCCTGATCGGGTTATCTTTCAGAAGTCAGTAGTCGGAATTCTCTATGGATGTTCTACATTCTCGGCTATATCTTTCAGAGTGATTGATGCCTGGTATTCAGAATTCTCCATTATCGGTCTTCTTTATTATGCTCAGTACTATCAGGGTTTCCTTTATCTTCAGTATTCTGGTTTATTCTCGGAGAGCTATCAAGTATGTAGTACAGCGGGAATACTATTACAAAGCAATGATATCAGATCAGTATTATTCGACATCGTTCGGAGAATTATACAGCCGGAAGTATAGAAGATGTCTATATTCTGATCATTGTTCGGTCAACTTGAGAGCCCTACCTATAGTGCTTCATATCTTAATTGGTATAATTTTCACCCATGTCCCCTTTGTGTTCATTTTACCCCTTATCGAAATTGCGAGGACGCAATTTTTTGTAAGGTGGATGGAATGTAACACCCCGCTCCTAGAATACGTACCTAGTTGCGTATTCATATTTTTTGATCGTATTTTTCAATTTACTTCCTGTATTTATTTTGTATTATGAATTATTTATATGATCGTTTTGTCTTGGATCCGGATTCGTGGACTCAGAGTCTGCTCTTCTCTGAATCAGGGACCCGATCCTAGTGTCTTACTCAATTTGGTCTTTCCGGTATTCAGATTTGACCGATTTCAGTTTCAAACGTCATTTTCCAATATTTTATATTTTCTATGATTTTCTGAAATTTTCCTGAATTAAATGAAAAATCTTCAAAACCGGTGTCGACCAGCACCGCTGACCGATTCCTGAATTTTTAATTTACAAATGGAGTCAAATTTTGAGAAACCGCTTTCCCATATTTGCTTAGAATAATATTTACTATCTTAATTCATTTTTTGAGAATTTTCAGACTTTATCAGATTTCTGCCAGATTTGGTGTCGACCAATATTGGCGGCCGATTTCAGGATTTTTAATTTAAAAACTATAAAGAATTTCTTGAAATGGATTTCACCATGATTCTTAGAATAATATTCTTGATTTTTGAGAATTTTTGTGGGTCGTTCCGAGACACTTGATTTTCGGACGATTTCGGTATTTTTCCGAAAGTTTTCCGCATCCGCAACCGAATCCCGGGAATCCGCTACTGTAATTATTTTCACTTTTGCTTTCAAGAAAATATATTCCTCTTTTCATTTTCTTTTCCTTTTTCCTTTTTCTTTTCTTCCTTTTCCTTCCACCAAATTCTCCAAACTGTCCATTCTTCCATTATCTTCTACATTCTTCCTCCAAAAATATCTCCTTTCCTCCAAAATATCTTCTCCAAAATATCCAACTCCTCTCCCATCACCATGGCCGGCCAAAGAGCCACCTCACCTCTCCATTTTTACAAAAAACCCCCTCCCTAAAATATTTTTACATCTCCTTCACAATTCCAAATCCTATATAAACCTTTCCTTCTCCTTTCAACTTCATTTTCTCTTCACCAACACCTTAACCACCACCAACTCCTCCTTCATCTCCACCACAACAATAACTACTACAACTTCTCCAACTTCCTACCTTCATCTTCTTCCTCCTCCATCTCCATTTAAAGCACCACAACTTCAACAACTCCACCAAAGCCTTCACCTTCTCCTTTACCTTCTCTAAAAATACCACCACCATCAAAACCCTCCACAAAACCACCACCCCATCACCACATCAAGAGCCGGCCACCTCCTTTGGATTGGGGCCGAGCTCTTCTTCGTCGGTAATATCTCTTATGATTATTCCGGTAATCGTTCGCGATTATTCCGGTAATCATTACAGTGACGATTACAACGACAAACAACTAACATCACCATCACCTCTACTATTTTCCACCACCATCTTCACTTCCACCATCACTTTCACCATCACAACACCACCTCCATCTCCACTACTTCAACCTCCAAACATCACCTCCTTCACCTTCTTTTTCATTACTCCATCAAAATCCAACTCCTCCACCAAATAACACCACCACCAAAGCAAGCACATTTCCCTTTCTCTCTCCCTCCTCCTCTCTGTATATTGCTGACGCGGATCTCACCCCCGCGTCCAGGCAATGCCTTAACGTGGATCTTCGCGTTCTTGGCATCTGTTTAAATGCGGCCTTCGCGTTCTTGTACCGACGCAATGCGGAGTCCATGCCCGCGTCTGTGTCCCTTTCATGTCTGCACGACGCGGAGCTAATGCCCGCGTCTGTGTTCTTCTCATGCTAATGCGACGCGGAACCCATGACCGCGTCCGCGTTCTTCTCGTGTCCTGACTTGAACGCGGGTCTTGAACCTCGCGTTTGTGGCACCTTTGCGACGCGATTCCCGCATCTGTGACTCCCGCGTCTGCGACTCCCACGTCTCACTCTCAAAACCCGCGTCTCCCTGTGCACTCTCTCCTTCCATATACTTCTCTCTCTAATTTTCCTCTCTCTTTCTCTCTCTAACTCTTTCTCTCTCCTCTTCACTTATTATATTTATGGCGCGTACGCGAGTTCCATGGATTTCAGATTTTTCGGTTCTTCCGGAGATTTAGGCGAGTGTCCTCGCTCTCGCCACCATTTGGGTTTCCCCGCTTTGTCGGGTCGACATGTATTTTATTCCATGTTTACATGTATTTTGTATTGGGCTGAGTCCCTTTATTTGTGTATGGCCGAGTGCCAATGACTGGACATGTATTGCTTTGTGACGAATGCTTGTATTAGGGTAGTTTAATTCTTGTACATATACCATGCCTGTGTTGTATTTTACTGCTTTATACCATGCGTGGCCGACCCTTCATGGTCGTTGGACTCTGGGTTTCTGCCCACTCCTGGGATGGCTAGTAGCCACCGAGAGTGCACTTAAACCCCGAGCGTACTTGACTTCCGGACCCTTCAGCCTCTGGTCTCTCACGATCTCGAAAGGGAAGTGATTGGGACCGACAGGTCTCTCCGTCCTTCAGCCTCCGGTCTTTCACTATCTTGAAAGAGAGGTGATTGGGACCATCAGGTTCTTCAGCTCCGCCTGGTTTTCATGATCAGCACTCAGCACTTTACTACTAGATTCATCTAGGCGAGAGGCTGCCGAATTTTCTACTCGCACCTTAAGCCGAGTTGTCCCGGTAACCTTGTCAGACGCTCCAGTGTTAAATACTGTTTGCTATCTGTGCTTCCAGCTTGCTCAGCTCCGCTTGGTTGTGCTCAGCTACTACTCTATCATCATGCCACGTATTTACCTGATATGTTAACACTTGCTATGCCATTACTTCATACCTGTCATTTACATGCTACTATTTAACACCTGTTTGTATCACCTGACAACTGAGGTGTTTTCACCTGACACCAAATATGCTACTACTTGGCAAGGCCCCTTGTTATGACATGACTTGCCATCCGGACTAATATCAATCTCTTGACATGATTGGTCACTTGCCAAATATCATCCTCCTTTCATGCTATCACTTGACACCCGGCATGATATACTTGACCTGTGATTATCACATTTACGGGAATACTACACTTGTTATCCTGCATTACATGCAGTGACTTGAATCTTGTACTTGTTATCCTGTATTATATATACAGTGCCCTGAATTTATAGTACTCATGTACTCCTGAACTCCTGATCATGTCTTGTACCTGCTATTCCCGTAAATTGATAACTATATAATAAATCTTAAAAGGAACAACTTGCATTGGGTCGGGGGAAACTTGCGGCTATCAATACATGTTCGTGTTTATAGTGGTATTAGGCATGTTGTGCAACTAAAACTTTCGGTCTGACCTGTGGGCCTCCAGGGGACCGAGGGGACAGCTGGCTCCCTCCTTCCTGGTACCATCTTGATAAGGGCATCCATAAGACCCTCCTGAATCGCCTTGCGGTAGGTTCCGTCACCAAGCAACGGAACATCCTGGGCCGTGGTCCCGGGTATGCACGGGACCCACTGTAAACATTGTTCGTTGATACCCCCGTTAGTTTCCAATAACAATCTTGCTTTACTCAGATGTGGATATATGTGTGCTGGGACGCTAGTTCACATATCTAGACATCAGGGTAAGACGAGTAATAATAATAATAAAAGATGCCAGCCATGGATCTGTTGTATGCTTTGCCGAGTTTGCTTCCATCGGGTTTTACATTGGATTTCCGGTATTATGATTATTATCATATTAGCTACTCATATCCTGTTTTATTACCCATGTTCCATTCCATCAGTCTACTGCTCCTATCTTATCATTCCATGAGTAGTTCCTGCTTGATATCACTTGTTATATATCTACCTGATTATACATGCTTGTGCTCACGACACGGTTTTCAATGCATGATTATGATTCGGTTTTATCGATACACTTGTACTTATCTCAGCACGCCATCCGGCTTTTGTATCACCACTCGCCTGGGGAGTTCTATCTGACTCCCCTGGATTCTCATGTCCAGGTCATGGAGCTTGGAGCGTGTGGATTCCCCCAGTTGTTGATCAGAGTGGCGCAGCGGTAGTATGGATCTCCAGCAGACCATCTGAAGCTCTATCCTTCCAGGTCCCCTGTGTGCCTCTCGAGTTTTCCTTTTGTAAACTCGTGAGTGCCTTTTGTACTGTTCATACTTGTACATCCTTTGTATTCTCGCATTTGCGCCATGTTGGTGATATAATATTATTGTAATATTTGTCACTTCTGGTGATAACTTTGTAATTGTACTCATGTGTTAGAATGTATAATGCACCATTTGCTTCCGTACTCTGATTCTTGCCTGTACTGATGCTTAGCGTATATACGTGAGGATATTTCTGACCTGCGTATATACGTTGCAGTAACGTCTCCGTACCCGCCGGGATCGGGGCGTTACAGAATGAGCCAGAATACTGAAGATAAAGAAAACCCTGATAATACAAGAATAGAGAATATCTGCATCCTGATTACTAACTTCTGAAAGATAACCCGGTAGCAGATCCATTCTGAGAATACCCGAACTACATAGAATTGGCTGAAGAGATCACATAATAGCTTCACTCAGAACCAGCCGCTACCTCTCTAGTATATCCATATCTTAAGTTGGTATAAAGGCTTCGAAAAACCAAAACAGGGAAAGATAGAGGAAATTAGGAATCAAAGGAAGAATGATCAAGAAAGAATAGATAACTCTGTACTTGTAGTTGGACTGTATTGTACGCGCCGGAAAAAGAGAAAGAAGGTCTTTACTGTAAAATTTTCCTTGAATCAGATGAAAAGATTACAACAAAAACAACTTTTCCTTCCAGTTACAAGGGAGAGAGGATGTTGAGTCTTGAATCCTCCCTTTGTTTAATGCTGGGTTCTTCGTGTGGCGGTGGAGAGTGAATCTTGTTCTCCGTTGACCGGATGACCGTCGGGATCGTCAGGGATCTTCTCTTCGGCTGGTAGAAAGAGTAGCACAGCTCTTGTCTACCAAAACTCTCAAAGAGAAGGTAGGCAAAGAGTAGCTTGTACGCAACAAGCTTGACGAAGAGTTGAGCTCTCTCCTTTTTCTGCCGTGTCTGGTCGTCTGATTGCCGATCCTCTTATCACCAAATGTCTTTGATTGCTGATCGCCAATTGCCCAATGGCCAATCTCTCTATCTCTCGATCGTCGATCCTCGATCCTCTCCCCTCTTATCGTCCCCCTGACCTCATAGCAAACGAGGCTATTTATAGAGGTCCTAGGGGGTGAACGTGCCCCCTAAAAATGCTCCACGATGAGGAGCTGACCTCCCCGCTATGTGGGCGGCGACTGGCCCCATAACCAGGGAGGTTATAACTGAAATGCGGGTTTCAGCCCACGCGCCTTGAGGTTGGGGCGCGGGTGTCGAGCCCACGCGCCTTGATGCTGAGACGCGGGTGTCGAGCCAGTGCGCCTTGATGCTGAGACGCGGGTGTCGAGCCCACGCGCCTTGATGCTGAGACGCGGGTGTCGAGCCCACGCGCCTTGATGCTGAGACGCGGGTGTCGAGCCCTTGCGTCTAGAACTTGAGACTCTGCTTTTTAATGGCTTGTCTTTTAGTGATTTTTAGACAGCCTACAGAACCCCCTCCAAAGTTTTCGATATTCCGCAGTTAAATGGGACGGATTTCGAAATACTTTAGATTTTAGCCGCATTCACCTTTATGACTGGACTGTTAATGCTCCGGGTTTGATCTTATCTGGAGTTTGGTCTTCGTGAGTGTACTGTTGAACTCTTTGAGGCCACCAGGGTTGATCGTATTGAGTGTCTAGATACACAGTCTAAACCTCCCCGACTGCTTTTAGTCTGTCATGGGGGTGCTTTAAGCCAGGAGTGGTTGGTCATCTGCTTGTGCCAGTGTACTGTTGAACTGATTTGCAGAAGCAGGAGGCCGAACACTGGTCCTTTTTGAAAAGCAGAGATGGTACTGCTTTAAAGACGCGACTGATCTTCCATAAAGCAGACGCGATGTTCAGCCGGGCTGGAAAGACGCGAACTTCTTAGAGAGACGCGACTTTTTGAATGCATTTACGGCGGTGATGACGGGGCACGTCCATCGAAGAGGCGCGTCCGTTGGGTGCGAATCTGTGCCATGTCATGATTGCGCTGCCAGTTGGCCTGGAGAACCGGCGGGATTTCACCTTTCGGCGCGTGGACTTCCCGGTTCATTAAATGATTTGCTCCACGTGTCAAGCGATGACTCGCTGCAGGGCTATGGTGCGCGATCTTCGCTGCAGAGAAATTGATTTGCTCCACGCGTCAAGCGATGCCTCGCTGCAGAACTAATCGAGCCACGCGCCGCGTATCTTCGCGAATCCTTGTGCCTATAAATGGCAACAGTCAGAGAGATACCTCTTCTTCTCCGAGTGCATTTGTTTAGGGTTTAAAAGAAAAAAAAATTCTTCTTTCTCTGTTCATCTCCATTCTTAATCACCAATGGCACCTAAGACCAAGCCAACCGCATCCTCTTCAAGAGCAACCGTCGCCGAGGCCCAGAGGGCGGTTCTTCCACGCAGGAATTCTCTTTCCCAGGTATAACGCCGCTTTGGGTTGAACTTTCGCCATTACTGGAAGCTCATGGAACCATTAACAGAATCATCAACACAGAAAACAAACCGTGTTTGATTCTCAGACGCGGTCTCAGACGCGGTGTTTGAGTTGATAACCAAGGCGCGGGTTTGATGACCCGGTGACAGTGAGTCCTGCATTTCGGATTCTTCACTTAGAATATTTCTAATTGTGAAGAGTTCGGACGCGGACTTGAAGATTTTTCATCAGGTGCAGGTTTTTGATGAATCTTGCACCTGAGCCCAAGTACTTAGAGAATTTTTTATAAGTCTTGGTTTGCAAAACGCGGACTTGATCCTGGCGTTCTGTGACATCAGGTGCTGGTTTTTATGAATCTGGCGCCTGAGCCCAAGTACTTAGAGAATTCTCATAAGTCTTGGTTTGCAAAACACGGACTTGATCCCGCTGGTCTTACGCCTGGACGCGGATTTGCAGGTCTGGACGCGGATTTGATAATTCCTGCGTCCAGTATCTCTTCTGCGTCTGGACACAGATTCGCAGGTCTGGACGCGGACTTGATAATTCCTGCGTCCAGTATCTCTTCTGCGTCTGGACTATAGACACTTAACATTTTTCTGATAAAGTGTCTAATTAAATGTCCTTTTCTTTTGCAGTGCCACACCCTTCTGCCCCACTCGCCAAGAAGCGCCACTTTGGACATGTAGGTGGTGCTGACCGTGATCTGGCTTTTGTGCTACAAAGGAAGTACCTGTGACTGCCGACAAGTCGCAGGAGCGCCAGAAAAGGCTCTCCAATGTTGATATGACGACCCTTCGGGTGCTTATGACCGATGCAGCATTCACAACGGATGATCGCGTCAAACTGGAGAAGCCTGTCTTCTTCTTCGGGGATCGTATCGGTGATGGCGGCTATTCCATGTATAATGGAAATTATAGATGGCTCCGTCAGATAGGGGATAGGAGATTCTTTCTTCCAGAAATGGAGAGGATGTTCCCGCTGTCTTATCTCCAGCACATGTCCGTCCCTCGGAAGAAGAAATGGGACGTTTCCCGATACGTCCCTGAGATTACCCTCGGTGACTTGGGCTCCCAGAGGGTATACCGTCATGATAGTCATGATAGGGCGGTTCTTGGCCTGTTCCCCGGGTCGCGCAAGTCTGAGCTCCCAGTTGGAGAGATACCAAAACTCGGCACTACCTTCCTCAACGCGTTTATAAAAGCGGAGGGTGATTTTCCGGTTGAGTTCCGTGCGCCCGGGTGGGTTCATTCCACCGAGAAGTATTGGTGGCGCAGGATGGTGAGCTTCGTCCTTACCGATCTTGGAGATCTGCTAGAGCATGTGGGACTGTACCCAGCAGTCAGGGCCGTGCAGTATGGCATCCCGCCGAGTTCTCAGAACTTCTTCGGGGTCCTGGAGCATTACAATTCTTTGACGGGGACATTCTTCACCCCGGTCGGAGAGAGGGCCTTGCACTGCATGAGTTGCATGAGGTCTCGGGGCTGACAACAGGGATTCTCCCTATGAGGAATTTATCCCAACCACTGAGGAGCTCAACCTTATGAAGGAAGGGTCTCCTCAAATGTACGAGACTTATTGGGAAGTGTTATGTCACTTTCATATTTGCGGCCAGATAACCACTTGGAGGTCGAGAGGAATCAAGCAGCTGTCTTGGGCCAGTTACTTGTTCAACAATGTCAATAAGAAAGACCATCCAATAACTCGACTGGCTCCCAGCTCCGACCAGGAATTGAAGACAGGATCGACCAGGCTTCTGAAGGCTTCTACACCACGGATTCGAATGAGGACGGTTTCGAACCTGACATGGTCTTCGAAAGCTTTCACCATCAAGCTCGGACCCCTATCTCTGATCGAGCATTGTTGACGGGCTTCTTAATGCTGTGGCTGAAGCGTTGTGTGGTGCCCACGCTGCCACATGAAGTCATTGTTGCCGACGTGGTGTACCCGGCGGTGCTCCTGGCCTATGGCAGTCCTATAGCCCTTCTTCCGGCCGTGGCGGCTGGCATTCAGAGTGGGTTGCGGGCGTTAACCCAGGCTTTTTGCGAACCCAGGAAGGCTATCCACTCCCATGGCAAGCCGATCCTTGACTCAGAGGGGAAGCCGACGGTGAAGCGCCCCAACCCTCGGATCGAGCTGCCTTATATGTACCTCATGGCTTGGTACGTGATGCACTGCCCTTCCCTGATGACGCCGGTGCCTTGGAGTGAGGGTTTCGCCCCTTTTGTACAGCGGTTGGAGGGTTCGGACTGGCGTAATACTTATATGTATTTCGTCCGTAAGTGCATTTTAGATGCTTCGAACTACCAGCTCAATCGCTGCTTCCCCGAGATCCCTAGTGCATCTTTCGGGGATCTATTTATTGATTCCGTGGGCCCAGATGACTATACGAGGTTGTCCTCGGGGGCCTTCTGGTGGTTGATCAACATTCGGCCCGGATATGTGCTTTTCCGGCAAGGGACTTCATGCACAATCGAGCCGTACATGCCGAATCGTTTAGCCCGACAGTTCGGCTACGATCAACTCTACGTCGGCAATCCCAATGCTTGACTCGCCTTCGAAGGGAAGTTGTTCGAAGGTGCTCGGGCTTGGTACTACAGTGTGGCCGGAGGGACGGAAGCAACTTTCCATCTACTTACCGAGGGGTCAAAGTGCCGTATGAGTTTCAGCTTCTGCTCCTGGTATTTCCAAGTCAACCAGACACCAAACTTTGTTCCGGAGTATTCATGCATTGAGAGTATCAATGCAAATCTCGAAGCAAGGTCGGAGTCCGGTAAACGCTCGCGAGGCGTCGAGCAGTACCTGAAGGCTCTGAAGGAGGTCGGGAGAAGGTCAAGGGAGAAGCCGCGAGCAACAAGGGCGGAGCCGCGATCAACAAGGGCGGAGCCGCGACCAACCAGGGCGGAGCCGCGACCAACCAGGGCTCGACAGGCGGTGAGCAAGCGTCGTCAAGGCTCTACTTCCACTGCTGAGCCTGCCCCAAAGAAGGTTCGGAGAGACTTGACGGCCGAAGTTTCTCGATCCGCGGACATCCTTTCTGGTGTTGGGGAGCCGAGGGAGGAGGAGGTGGACAAGGAAGACACTCCCTTAGTCCATGCCCGCAGGTTACACCGCAGGAGTCTCAGGATTGCAGAGGAAGGGGAGCCTGCTGACAGACCCAACGCCACTGACGAGACCGAGTAGCTCGAGGTCGATATAATGAGCGGAGTCGATGTTGAGATTTCGGGGATCTCAGCTCAGCCCGAGTCTTCCTCAGCTCAGAGGAGGGATGAGGTGCAACAGCCTGGGTCTCCTTCTGTCTTCATCTCCAGTCCTCGAATGGTTGACCCCAGCCCTACCACTGGGGTGTTTAGAGGCAAGGCTCTGGTTACCGAGGCCTCTCATGTTGAACCGTCGTCTTCCTTATCTGCAGAGGAAAGCGATTTTGAGGATGAGATCGACTATGGTGACGAACCCGCTCCTCCCGATCCGAGCAAATTCTCACACATCTCGGAGGAGAAAATACATGGGTGTGGGCCGGCGACGACGTCACCACCAGCGGTTGCTCCTGCTGAAGGTACTCTTTTTACCTTCTGACCCGATTTCCTTTTTCATTTTGAAGAGGAGGCTTTAACATTCTCCTTTTATGCTGCAGGATTGGCTGAGGATACCGAGGCTGCAACCTCCTCGCATATCGAGGAGATGGTGCAAGAGTTGACCCAGCCGGAAGGAGTTGAGACTCCAGCTGCCGAGGCAACTACCGAAATCGGGGAGGCTTCTACTCTGCAGGAAGAGGAGGCCATTACTGAAGTCAGGGAGATTTCTCCTCTGCAGGGTTCGCCCAAGGATTCGACATCTCTGGACCTCCAGCTTGGTAAGGAAGTTTTGATGTCCCGGATGTTTCTCTTTTTACCATTCTGGCTAATGTTGAGATAACTTGCAGAGAGAACCGAGGGGGCCCAGGTAGAGAGTCTGACGGTCAGTGTCCCTCCGGAAGGCCACACGGCCCAAGCCTTGGCTGAGGTTTCTGAGGAGGTCGAGCTCACTACCCTGTCATCGGCTGTGGAGGTTCCTGCAGAGGTGGTACCCCCAGAAGCGCCAGTGGCTGCTTCTGCTCTTGCCGTACCCGTGGTCAGCTCAACTCTTGCACCAACAGAACCAATCTACATCCCCCACCCCGTGATAGAGGGGGATCGGGGAGCACTTCGGATGATGATATCATGGAGCTTTTGACACGCCAGGCGGTGCAGCAGTTCCTTACCTCGATGCGAACATGCATCGATTTCGTCCTGACTAGGGGTAGCTCCCTTGACTTCACCCAGATGTTTCTCGGAAACCAGGTCGAGAACATCAAGTTGGCCGGAGGCCCTTCGTTAGCTCAGGCGAGTCAGCTGCTGGTGGATTAGCTGGGATAGCATTTGAGAGAGCTTCGGTCTCTGGAGGATGATGCCGGTTCATCCCACGAAGCCCAAGAAATGCTGAACAGGCTCCTTGCTGCTCAAGAGCAGGAGCGAAAAGAGGTGGAGGAGAGGATCACCGATAGCACTCGTCTTCTTGAACGTGTCCAGGCTGATCACCAAAGGCTGGCGATTGAGTCCGAGGAGTCAGAGACGATCATACAGGCCGCAAAGCAGGCTATCCTTGACTCTCGGGCTGTTATAGCCAGGGCTGAGGCCATGATTGTCTTCAACGAACAGAGGCTCGCTACCTCTGAAAAGAGGCTAGCGGAGTTAGAGGACGCCAAGGCGCAAGCTGAAGCGGACCTCTCTGTTCGTTCGTCCGAACTGGAATCCCTCCGAGTGCAAGCGCAGGGATTTTTGTCTGAAGCGGATCTGCGGGCCCGAGCTCTCATGGAGGTTGAGAAGGCGCGTCAACATAAGATACATCGCCTTAGAGAGCAAATCCGTTCTTTGGCGGACCAGGACTTGTAACCTTCTCTTTTTTTTTTTTAGAAAAGGACACTCTGTCCACTAAGAGTGTTTTGTATTAACTTTTATCATTTTTGATATAATAAAAGTCTTTGAAGTTTTTGGTTCCACCTCCTTTGTTGCCTTGACCTCTTGATCACAATCTTTGATTAACTGACTGTGAATGCTGAACTTAGGTGAGACTAAGTTCTTTAAGTGAAACGCGCGTTTGACCCATGGGACCTTAGGCAGAACTAAACCCTTTTGATGAGACGTGTTGACTGATTTTTCCTGCACACAAAATAAGGATATTAGATTTTGGAAATAATAGTGTGAGGTTCTCAGTTCTAATCCGCGGTAGCAGGGCTATGCGGGTCGTGATCCTCAGGGAGGGACTGCGATGGAAGCGTTAAGCAAGTTATACTCTAAAGCTTTTATTTTTATTAGTTAAATGGTGGTATTTACAATGGGTGGTAGAAAAGAATATGGAGATGAGTTGTATTTAATCTACAAAGAAAAGAAAATAAAAGAAAAGGAAAGAAAACTTATCTCTTAGTCTGCTTGCCGTTTGAACCGTTGCGATGATTTTCCTTTTCTTCGAAGGCGTACAAGCACGGCTTATGGGATCGTCCGCCTTCTTAATCTACTCTACGAAATGAAAAACAAGCTATGAAGACCTGTTCATCGCCATGGGCCGTCAAGGTTCCTTCTTCGGCTAGGTATTCTCGAAGCAGTTGGATCTCATGGTGGGCAAGACATTAGAGAAAGAAACAATGTAGAAAAACAATGATAGACAAAGATAGAGACACAATAAAACATAAAAAGAACAAAACAAGCTTTGATTTGATTTAAACAATGGAGGAAAATTTACAACTTACACCGGCTGTCACCATCAGTACAAGAGGATCCCTTCCTCCATGAATGCAACATCTCCTCTCAGCTTTCACAAAAAGAAAATAAAATTTACAAAGGTGGAAATCTAATCTAACCTAAAAGAAAGAAGAAAAACCCTAAAAATCCTAACTTTGGCCCTTTGCTGGACGCTGGACGCTGGACTTGGGATCTGGGCTTTTGGGCTCTTTAAGCTTTATTTATTGTTAAAATAATAATTCGAGGCCTGCACACAATAAATTACAAATTATTAATAATGTGCAGAATTAAATGAATAAATATGAAAATGTGATGGTAAATATGATGATAAAAATGCACTTTTCACTACCAATCACACCCCCACACTTATCTTTTTGCTCGTCCTCGAGTAAAAATCAAAAAGAAAGAAAAAATCTAACCTAGCTAACTCACTTTCGTAGGAATCACGGTTGCACTTAGCATGTGCAACAAGCCGTTAAACCTCTAGGTTACCCTAGAGGACGAGTGTTGTCTCGTGAGAGTTTTCAGCGGATTGCACCCACAAAATCCATAAAAAGGAAAATATTTGAATTATTATTGAAGAGACTAAGTAGTCTATAAGTTTTAGGATCCTCATTTTTATTCATTCTTTAAACTTAGTCTTAATAAAGTTAATTGTTTTCCATTTTAGGTAAGAATTAAAATTGAATTTCTAATATAGTCTTTTTCGTTACCAAAAATCATATGCATCCTTATGTTTTTTACTAGGAATTCCTTAACTTGGACTCTCATGCCTCTTTATATATATTTTTTTTTCTTTTTTTTTAATATGTATAACGCATCTAATTTTCTTTCGTGTAAGCATCAAGGCTTCTTGAGGCCCTCATACCTAACTAATTGATTATTAGATGTGTTAATACATATATTATATTTCTTAGTCTTCTTAGGCTTTCTAATCCACCCATGTAACGAACTTAAAGTCGATGACTCCCAAACCGGTTGGCTTTAGGGCACCAGGTGAGAAAACACCCCGCGAACTCAAATTCGAGTGAACTAGGCCCCAAAACTAAGGACTTTATTTTATTTACTCACCTTTAGGCATGAATACTTATGCTTCTTGAGGCACATGTATCAGCTTAATTGGTGATTTTTTCTTTCTTTTTCTTTTTTTTTTCTTTTTTTTTAATGAGGCACAAGGTCTTTGTCTTAGAATCCTAGATATGCATTTGGTATGCATATTTCATTAAGGTAAAAATCAAGACTAATTATTTATTCAATTTCTCTCCTATACCTAAAAATTTAAACAATTTATTTATTTTGACCAAGTTTTTAGAAATCCTAATCGTGATTTTCCTAATCCTTAAAACTAACTTAGATTTCTTTCAAAAATAAGTCAAAATACTTCCTTTTTATAACAATTTTTTTTAAATTTTTTTTTATTAGCATTTTTTTTTGTTAGTTTTTACCTATGTTAGTATGTTAGTAAAACCCACCCCCACACTTATCTCATGCATTGCCCTCAATGTATGAATGAATGCATATATGCATGAACAGAACAAGGGAAGGCGGAAGTTACCTTAAGGTGGTGGTTCCGGAGGTGGTCTAATTGGTCCACGAAATGCGGCCCAAACAAGATAATGTGGTAGTTCACGGGACCTACCTTTATTTACCTCTTTTTTATTTACATATTTACAGTCCCCAGAATGAATAGGATCATGGAAGATCCTCTCGTGAAACTTACTCCCTTTACATGACCAGTCCTGGAAAATCATCACAGAGTCATGGTCTATACCTGTGTCCAACAAAAAAATGTGACTTGGTAAAATGGTTGACTTGGACTCAAGAATGATAGGTTCAGGATCTAATACCGACTCAGGAAAGAAACTCAAATCAAGTAAAGGTTCAGGAGTCGGGCTAGGATCAAGAGGTGGGTCCAAGTCAAGAAATTGAAACTCAAGTCTACAATCATTTTCTCACAATGGAATGTGACTCAATGTTGGTGATTCAAGTTCAGGAATGATTGGTGTGGGAATCAAAACTGACTTTAAAATATTACCTAAGTCGGGTAACAAAACAGGAGTCAATAATGATTCGGGAATTTGAACTTGATCATAGATTTGGGAATCTAGGTCACATATCTCATTAGTTTCAATCTCATAAAATGGGAACTTGCCAATTTTTCCCATGGGACTTTCAAAATTGCACAATTGGTCAAGTTCAATATGATCATCAAGAATGGGTGATTCAATTTCATGATCTATGGGTATGGGAATAAATGTTGGCTCAGAAAATTGGTCCAAATTGGGTAAGGATACTGGAGTCAACATAGATTCGAAGATGGAAACTGAATCGCAAAGTTGGGGATCGGGTTCACATTCATAATCTAATTCAATCTCATTGAAATTAAACTAGCCAATTTGTCCAAGGATTGGGATTGAGCAAGTTCATATTGATGTGATGAAATTGAATTTTGATCAGGTCTTCTAAACAGAATGATTCTTGGTTCCTATCAAGATGCTCAAGAATGTTTGAAAGTCTAGAAATTTGATCATTCATTGTATCTTGCAACCGATCCACTTTTTCTTCTAACCCATCGAATAGATCAATGGAGGACTGAAACCTTGGTGATGTGGGAAAAGACGTATATGAAGATAATGGTTGAACAGGTGGTTGACCATATGGCTCAGGGTGTTGAATCCCCATTGACTCTGTGAAGAGTAGTGATGATTATTCCAATCTTGTTCATAGTATTGGGACTGGGGTATGTAATGATTCGGATAAGACCAATCTGGCACACTAGGTTGGTTAGAGTTATGATATGTCGAGTTGGTAATATCCGAAAAAGAGGTTGGTGTATAATATGGATCCTCATTAAAATTGAAAAAATTATTGTTATAGGCCATATCACACAAAGCAAACAAAAGAAAAAAAAACAAACAAAAAAGAAAAATTTCTAACCTAAGTTAGGGTAGACCTAAACCTAGACGACTCCTAACTGGTTAGACTGTCCACGGGAGGTAGGGTGTAGACTTTGACCACAAGTTAATCAGCCAGGTCAGGGCAAGAGTGGTGGGAGGTTTTCCGTCAAAGACGTTCCTTAATTAAATAACCATCACACTTCGGGCTTTCGGCCCTCAATCCCCTTCCTAGACACTGATTTGGCAGGAGTCAACTTCCAACACCGTTCCCCTTAGGATAATCTCCTAATTGAGTCCGAGTGTCCCTAGGGCCAACGTCTACTAATTTTTAAGTTAGGCTTGGGTTAGTGAGTGCTTTGGATATGATTTTTGGGCTAAGAAAGGGTGATGAAATCCCCACCTTATCTTGTTAATGGGTTATGCCCTTAAGATGAATTAGTGCAAGTGTACAAGATAAATAGATAGAATTCACTCACAGCAGAAAATCAACCAGAGATGAGTCCTATTCTACATGCAATGCGTACGTACCTTGCTCCAGCACTCTTCAACAGTAAATTAAAGTAATTGAAAAGACACGTGCCTAATATGCAAACGTCTAATCAATTTTTATTTTTAACAACAAATAATTTACTGTTGAATTAATTAGCAGTTGCAGAGTGATCACAGAGAAATATAATCACAGCAGAAATCAGAATTTTGCAATGCAGAGCAACCTGCAGAAAAGCAGGTTAGTAGTTCACTACTATTGCCGCGGAATCGCGGCTTTTGCCGCGGATCCGCGGCAAATTAGTAGGTCCAAGTGCTCTGCCTTCGAGGGCAGAGGCACTGGATTGCTGTATGTCCTTACTGCTGCTCTGTTTTTTGTTTCCTGTTCTCTGTACCTGCAACAGAAAAGAATAAATAATTAGTTAAAAATTGAATTTTTGTTTTAGAGATAAACTTACCGTCCCTCCCCGGCAACGGCGCCAATTTGTTGACTGATTTTTCCTGCACACAAAAATAAGGATATTAGATTTTGGAAATAATAGTGTGAGGTTCTCAGTTCTAATCCGCGGTAGCAGGGCTATGCGGGTCGTGATCCTCAGGGAGGGACTGCGATGGAAGCGTTAAGCAAGTTATACTCTAAAGCTTTTATTTTTATTAGTTAAATGGTGGTATTTACAATGGGTGGTAGAAAAGAATATGGAGATGAGTTGTATTTAATCTACAAAGAAAAGAAAATAAAAGAAAAGGAAAGAAAACTTATCTCTTAGTCTGCTTGCCGTTTGAACCGTTGCGATGATTTTCCTTTTCTCTTCGAAGGCGTACAAGCACGGCTTATGGGATCGTCCGCCTTCTTAATCTACTCTACGAAATGAAAACAAGCTATGAAGACCTGTTCATCGCCATGGCCGTCAAGGTTCCTTCTTCGGCTAGGTATTCTCGAAGCAGTTGGATCTCATGGTGGGCAAGACATTAGAGAAAGAAACAATGTAGAAAAACAATGATAGACAAAGATAGAGACACAATAAAACATAAAAAGAAACAAAACAAGCTTTGATTTGATTTAAACAATGGAGGAAAATTTACAACTTACACCGGCTGTCACCATCAGTACAAGAGGATCTCTTCCTCCATGAATGCAACATCTCCTCTCAGCTTTCACAAAAAGAAAATAAAATTTACAAAGGTGGAAATCTAATCTAACCTAAAAGAAAGAAGAAAAACCCTAAAAATCCTAACTTTGGCCCTTTGCTGGACGCTGGACGCTGGACTTGGATCTGGGCTTTTGGGCTCTTTAAGCTTTATTTATTGTTAAAATAATAATTCGAGGCCTGCACACAATAAATTACAAATTATTAATAAATGTGCAGAATTAAATGAATAAATATGAAAATGTGATGGTAAATATGATGATAAAAATGCACTTTTCACTACCAATCAAGACGCGGCATTGGTTTCATAGGGACTTAGGTAGAACTGAGTCCTTTTGATGAAACGCAGCGTCAATTCATAGAGAGACGCGGTCATCAGTTCATAAGGACTCAGATAGAACTAAGTCCTTTTGATGAGACGCAGCGTGAATTCATAGAGAGACGCGGTCATCAGTTCATAAGGACTCAGATAGAACAAAGTCCTTTTGATGAGACGCAGCGTCAATCCATATGGAGACGCGGCGGCGTCAGCTCGCAGAGAGAAACGCGGCTTTGAGTAACGCGAGTCTGTCCTGCCAATGAAGACGTGACGCGAGGGACGCAGCCTTGTGTATTTTCCCATTAATCTCAGAATGGGCTAAGTCTTTTGCTGAGTCAAGTGCTTTCCCTTAAACTGGGCCCTGTTTGCTGAAGGGACGCGATTCTGAGTTACGCGGACTTTCCTTTGGAACGCAGGTGGACGTCATTCATTCCGAAAAAGGAGACGCGGGTTCCAGGACGCGGTTTTCCCATCTGCGTATCGATGTAACTTCCAGGCGTTACATGCGGCCTGACATAAAGATTTTATGAGATCTTTGAACGTCAAGTTTGTACTGACGATTGAAAGTCAAGTCTTCACTGGCGATTGGGAAACCGGGTCATCCGTTGTTTCCCGAAGCAGTTGTCCACGCGTCGGTTCTTCATTGGACTGGGGTGTTAATACCCTTTATGTAAAACCGGCGCTGGCGGTTGGAGACCAGCGTCTTCAACATTTCCCGAAGCGACCCTTCACGCGTCAGCGTCCCATTGGACTTTGACAATCGTGCGGCCATTAAGGCCGACGGTTCCCATTGATGACCCATTAATGACGGTTACCAGGAGCGACCTATAAATAGGGGTTCGCCTTCTTTAGCAGTCCCGATTTTAGACCATTTTCCCTTAAGAGAACGATTGCTCTAAGAACTTCTGCTTTCTTCAGAGTTTCTAATAGGGGCACTGTCTTCATGGATGAAGACGACTCCAGGGAAGAAGATGACCCAGAGCTTTCATGCTTCTGTTTGGTCCCTTCTCCCTGATCACCTTCCATGTCCATATTCTGATGCAGAGAGTTAAACTCTTGACAGAGGCTTCTGCTGGTATGCCGTCCCGACTTGCCGTGATGTTTCTAGTCCCCCAAGTTTGCACTTTGGCATCATCATCATTTGGGTTTCCTCATGAAGTCTGAGTTGGTGCATTCCTTCTGGAATTTGCGCCGTCGACTTAAACTTCCTTGGACGCGAGTACAGAAGTCTTTGGCACTTGGTGCTGACTTTGTTCATGAAGCTCGCGTTTTAAGGCCACTGACTTGGATGAATTCCAACTCGGGCTGAGGGTTTCAGACCCGAATCTTGCAACCCCTGTTCCCTCGACAGGGAGATGGCAATTTTCGGCGTCTGAGTCCTTTCGCGCCTTGTGTTTTAGGCGCGGGCGTAAAATGAGACCGCGTTTGAATCCTGTGTGTTGGCACAGTTTTGATTCGCGTCTGCTTCTGTTGACGCGGTATTTTGACTCACTGCGCGGGCTCATTCCCGCGTCTGAAATCTTCGACAATAGCCGCGTCTGTCACTTAGTTTTCTTTGTTGAAGTATACTAAGTTCTAGATTTTCTAACTCCCTGTTTACTCCTTGTAGGTAGGCTTGATCGTCCTTTTTCAGTTTCGCTGGCCCCTTTAAGAATATTTCAGCCGGCGGACTTGTTCGATGTTTCGTCCACAAGGGAATATATTATGGTCCTCGTCGTCCACAAGGGAATATATTATGTCCCTGACGAGGACTCGACCCTCGCCAAGGTCTCTTCAGATCCACTGCACCGGTCATGCCTGCTGGCAAGAGATGGTCAGGGTAAGTATGGTGGCGAGGGGGCTACGGTGGATAAGGTGGCAGATAGGATCCTCTTCCTCTCCCACTCCAGAAGTAACATCGAGGACTCCTCATGTCTGCTGGATGGTCTGCTGGGGAAAGAGATGCTCATGAACGAAGGTTGCAGGACTTTCTGCTGCCACCAGACCTCAAGAACACCATTGCTCTCAGCTTAGTCAGCTAGGGCTCTTTCGGTATTTACATCATGCATCGTGGTGCAACCAGCTTCTGATGTGGCCACAATTTGGCACTTCTTCAGCCATCGTGCACTTGGAATTAGATGCGGTTTTCAAGGAGTGAGTGCAACCTCTGAGAGAGAGAGAGGGACTTCTTTGTACTCCTTTAATTGTAACACTCAATCTTATTGTATAAGAGAGCGTTTTTACTGTAACACTCAATCTCATTATATAAGAGAGCATTTTGTATCACTTTCATATGCTTGGAAATAAATAAAAGTGACTCTTTTCTTTTTGCCTCTTTCATTGTCTTGAACTTTTTTTGTCTTCAGTTAGACTCATAGAAGCAGAAAATCTTTGACTTTGTCAAAATTATGATGATAATCTTAATAAGTCAAATTTTGTAGGGAAAGACCCTATTTCAGGACTTTCACAATACTGTCAGAGGTGTAATATTAACTTGACAGAGATGAAATAATTTTTTGGTGGACCTGCCACTTTATGAGAGAAAGTGACAAGTAGATTGGTACCCCCAGGGAGGGTGAACTTTTATCAAGTGTTTGGGATTACTTGATTGAGCTCAGCTGGGGTTTGATGGAAACACTGTTGATGGTGTAGTATTAACCTAACATTATTTTTTAGGTAGACTTGTTATTCTGTTGAAGAGAATACAAGTGAGACTAGACTCGTGGGAAATCTAGGAAAGTTTTGTTACCGTTAGAGGTGTGATATTACTTAACGGGTTAAAGTGATCTTGTCAGAAGTGTAATGTTAACTTGACAAGGATGTGAGTCAGAGTGTGATATTAACTTAACTCAGAAGTGTCACTGTCATAGGTGTAATGTTTAACTTGACTGTGAGGGTAATGCTAGAGGTGTAATGTTGAACTTGGCATTGGTCATCTCGGCTTGTATAAGGAAGTCCGAGGGAAAGTCATGGCCATAGGTGTATTGTTTAACTTAGCAATGACTTGATGCTAGAGGTGTAATGTTAACTTAGCATCATCCATTTCAGCTTCGATATGGAAGTCTGAGAAAAGTGACTGTCAGAGGTGTAATATTAAACCTGACAGAAACCTGATTACTGTTTAGAGGTATGGTGTTAAACTTTAACAGTAATTTGTCAGAGGTGTAGTATTAACTTGACAAAGATTGACTCATGATAAGAGCAATTTGAGGACCTGTCATTCTATTGGTGAGAATTGACAAGTGAAAATTTGAAGTGCCAGAAGTATAGTGTTAACTTGGCAAATTTGAAAGTTCGATACTCCGTGTAGAGTTGACAAACAAATTTGTACTCGACAAGGAATATTGAAAAGTTTCCATTACCAGAGGTATAGTTTTAACTTAGTAACGGTTGTATTTTGTAGACCTACCATTCTGTGGATGAGATTGGTAAGGGATTTTGGAGGAAAGAGTGGAGCCAAGTCCCTTAGGATTTTTAGCAAACCCTCAGCTATCAACGGATTTGAGGTGCTTTACCAACTAACCGTTTGAGTTGGGCTAGCCATGCTATTCCCCTCAGCATGATGAGTTGTCGAAGACTTATGTTGGGCTTAGAAGCCACATTTTCATCTATCCTTAGCCGTCAGAGGCGTTAGTTATTAATGAAGAAGCTCTTCTTGTTTTGATCAGAGGTGTATTTTTAACTTGATCAGAGAGTACTATTAGGATAGTACTTCTTCAGGAACCTGCCATTGATCGGCATCATGAGTGTATCGCCATTTGAGGTTATGAGGCGATATGACCCCATTTGAGTAGACTGACTCTACTACAAATGGTCCTTCCCATTTGGCTGGAATTTTCCTTTTGTCTTTGTGCGTCATTACATGGTTCTTCTGACGGCTAAGACAAGATCGCCTTTCTTGAAAGTTCGCACTTTAACTTTCTTGTTGAAGGCTCTGGTAATTCGAGCTTGGTAGAGCTCGATTTGCTGTTTGGCCTGCAGACGCTTATCATCTAAGGCCCCAGTTCCTGGAGTCGCTGTCGATGCTTCTCCTCTTTTGTCATCTCCGCTGTCAAGGCGACGCGTAGAGATGGAATTTGGATTTCCAGTGGAAGCACGGCTTCACATCCGTATACCAAAGAAAATGGCGTGACTTTAGTTGGGGTTCGCACAGTTGTGCGATAGGCCCATAAGCATTCACTCCAGTTTGTCGTCCCAGTCTCGTTGACTTTTCGAGACGAACTTTTTGAGA
>JAVJIF010021634.1:0-15000 GCA_038442645.1 Agave tequilana
ATCACAAGTCAAGAGAGCTAAGATAGATCTCTTGCGTTCCCAATATGAAAGTTTTAAAGTGCTAGAAGAAGAATCTATTGATGATATGATTACCAAGTTTACTAAGATTACCAATGCTCTTTCTTCTCTAGGTGATGATATAAGCAACGACCAAAAGGTGCGTAAAGTGATTCGTGCTCTTTCGTCGTCATGGGAAATCAAAGCTACCACCTTGAAGGAGTTGAATGACAAAGACGAGATGGAGCTCATAAGTCTTATCAGAAACCTAAAGACTCATGAGATGGAGAAGAAGGCAAGAGAAGAAGCGGTACCTCAAAAGAAAAAGTCCATAGCTTTCAAGTCTTCCTCTACCAACTACGACGATGAAGAAGATGAAGAAGAGGATGAAGAGCTATCTTCCTTGTGAGAAATGTAAAGAGAATGTACCGCAAGAATAAACTCAACTATAGAAAGCTATGGAAAGGGAAGGAGGATAAAAGGATCATATGCTACAACTGTCGGAAACCGGACACATCATGGCCGATTGTCCCGATTTCAAGAAAAAGATACTTCCTCCTTGAAGCAAAAGAGGCCGGTTGAAAAGAAGGTATACAAAGCCACTTGGGACTCGGAAAGTGAATCCGAAGATGAAGTCGACACGACAAATATGTGTTTCATGGCAAAAACACACCAAGGTAACTACTCAACCTCTTGATGATGAAGATGAAATATTAGAGAAATATTAGAACATGCTTTTGTTGAACTCTCTGAAAGTTTTGATGATAAAAAGGTAGAATGTTCAAAATTGAAAAAGGAAATTGAGATGCTTAAAAATTAACTTGCAATTTTTCAAAAGAAAAGGATGAACTTTCTTCTAATCTTATTTCAACAAAAAGAGAGTTTGATGCTTATAAAATTGCTTGTAAAGCTAAATTTCCAAAAAATTGATGAAAATGAATTATCCTTGTTAAAAACTAAAATCAATGATTTTGGAAATGTTTTAAAAGAATGTGCTTTTAACACTACTAAATTAGAAGAAATGTTTTCAAAGAAGCATATGCACACTCCACATGCTAAAAATGATAAAACAACTCATGCTAAAAATTCTCATGCTCATCATGCCAACACATCACACGTCACTCATGTTAAAACTACTCATGCTCACAATTCACATGTCGTAAGCCACATGCTCATTATGCATTTAAATATGAAAAAATTTATAGATGCACTTATTGTGGCCGGAATGGCCATTTAGCTAAATTTTGCTATGATCATATAAATAGGACAAATAATCTTGTGTGGGTTCGAGACACTAACTCTTTAGGACCCAAGAAAATATGGGTACCAAAATCAAGTCTTAAATTATTTGATGTAGGTACACACCAAGGCACCAAGATGTAAGGAGCGGTGGTACCTTGATAGTGGTTGTTCAAGGCATATGACATGGGACATCAATAATTTTACAACCCTATCAAGGTACGTTGAAGGTGGCACCGTCACCTTCGGAGATGACTCCAAGGGCATTATCATCGGTATAGGTAACATTAGATTGGTGCATCTCCTTTAATAGAAAATTTTGTTCTTGTTGATGGGCTTAACATAACTTAGTATAAGTCAACTTTGTGATCGTGGTCTCAAAGTTGTGTTTTGATGAATCTTCTTGCAAAATTTTGATTGTAAAACCAATGATTGTATTCTCACTGGATTTCGTGAAAATTATGTCTATATTATTGACATGCTTAATTTGGATTGTTCTACTAAATGCTTGAATGCTTTTGATGAGATTTCATGGCTTTGTCATAGAAGATTAGGACATGCATCTTTTGATCATCTTGCTAGAATTAATTCTAAGGAATTGGTGAAGGGTATTTCTTGCTTGAAGTTTAAAAAAGACCGCATTTGTGGTGCGTGCCAACTTGGGAAACAAACCAAGTCTTCTTTCAAAACAATCAAGGATATCATGTCAACTAGGCCATTAGAATTGATTCACATGGATCTTTTTGGACCAACTAAAACTAAAAGCTTAAATGGAAGTAGATATGTTTTGTTTTAGTTGATGATTTTTCTCATTTCACTTGGGTTCTTTTTGGAACACAAAGATCAAACTTTTTCGCATTTTAAGATTTTTCGAAAAAAGGTTGAAAAAGAAAAAGGATTTTCAATTTAAAAATAAGAAGTGATAGAGGTGGTAAGTTTGTTAACCAACTCTTCATGACTTATTGTGATGAAGAGGGAATTAAGCATGAAATGTCATGTCCTAGAACTCCACAACAAAATGGAGTAATAGAAAGGAAGAATAGAACTCTTCAAGAGATGGCTAGGACTATGATAAGTGAATATGGGCTCCCTCAATATTTATGGGCCGAGGCCGTAAACACCGCATGCTACATATCAAACCGTATTTATTTGTGTAAAAATACTTTCAAAACCTCTTTTGAAATTTATCATTTAAGACAACCAAATGTTTCATACTTTAAAGTTTTTGGATGCAAGTGTTTGTTTTGAATACTAAAGATAATTTAGGTAAATTTGATGCTAAGGCTTATGAAGCAATATTTGTTGGATATTCTAGTACTAGCAAAGCTTATAGAGTATTTAATAAATCTTCTCATACTATTGAAGAGTCTATGCATGTTAAATTTGAAGAATCTAATACTATTGTTGAGAATGTTGTAGAGATTGACTCATTAGGTGAGGACATGGAGAAAATATCCTTGAAGGACTCACCCATTCAAGAAGAAAAGCAAGAACCCATTGGTGAAGTTCAAAAGGATGAAGTGAAAAACTCTCAACCACTTCCTAAAGATTAGAGATACGCTACAAATCATCCTAAGGATCTCATCATAGGTGATGTATCTAAAGGGGTAACCACTCGCTCCAAACTCCATGAATTGTGTGGTAATTTTGCATTCATATCTCATTTTGAACCCAAAAACATCCTCGAAGCCGAGGGTGACTCATATGGTTGCTAGCTATGCAAGAAGAGCTCAATCAATTTGAGCGCAACTAAGTTGGCACCTTATTCCTAGACCCCACGATAGACCAATAATTAGTACTAAGTGAATTTTTAGGAACAAGTTGGATGAGTCAAGAAATGTTATTAGGAATAAGGCTAGGTTAGTGGCCCAAGGTTACACTCAAGTTGAAGGAATCGACTTTGAGGAGACCTTTGCACCCGTAGCACGGCTTGAAGCCATACAGATCACACTAACTTATGCATCTTTTAAAAATTTAAACTTTTTCAAATGTATGTAAAAAAGTGCATTTTAAATGGTTTCATTGATGAGGAAGTTTATGTTGAACAACCTCCCGGTTTTGTGGATCATGAACATCCTAATTTTGTTTTCAAACTTGATAAAGCATTGTATGGTTTAAAACAAGCTCCAAGAGCTTGGTATGAAAGGCTTTCTAGTTTTTTTCTTTCAAATGATTTTGTTAAAGGCAAAGTAGACACCACATTATTTACTAAACATATTGATAGTGACATTCTTATAGTTCAAATATATGTTGATGATATAATCTTTGGTTCTACTAATGAGTTACTTTGCAAGGAGTTTGAACAATGCATGCAACGTGAATTTGAGATGTCATTAATGGGTGAATTGAATTATGTTCTTGGACTCCAAATCAAGCAAATGCGCGAGGGATATTCATATGTCAAGCCAAGTACTCCAAGGAACTCATTAAGAAACTTGGGCTTGAAGACTCAAAAATTTGCAACACTCCCATGGCCACCACCACCAAGCTTGATAAGGATGATCAAGGTAAGTGTGTTGATATTAAGTTGTATAGAAGCATGATTGGTAGTTTGTTGTATTTAATGGCTAGTAGGCCGGATATTATGTATAGTGTGTGTCTTTGTGCCAGATTACAATCGTGTCCCAAAGAATCTCATTTAATTGCGGTAAAACGCATATTCGTTATATTAAGGGCACTATTGGAATGGGTCTATGGTATCCGAAAACGGAGATTTCTCAATGACGAGTTTTTCGGATGCCGACTATGCGGGTTGTAGAGTGGATAGGAAGAGTACTAGTGGAACATGTCAATTTCTTGGTATTTGTCTTGTTTCATGGTCTTCTAAGAACAAAATTCGGTAGTCCTCTCAACTGCTGAGGCGGAGTATGTTGCGGGGGGGGCTTGTTGTGCACAAGTTCTATGGATGAAACATACTCTCCTTGATTATGATTTGCATTATGACCATATAAAAATATTTTGTGATAATACTAGTACTATACATATGACTAAGAATGCAAATCAACATAGTAAGACCAAGCACATTGAGATTAGATATCACTTTCTTAGAGATCATTTTGATAAAGGTGATATTCAGATTGATTATGTTTCTTCTGATTTGCAACTTGCCGATATTTTCACTAAACCACTTAATTATAATAGATTTTCTTTTATATGTTGTGAACTTAATGTTTGTGTTGTTGAATAAGAAAGTTTTCTTGCTAATATATCCCTTTTTGATGTATGACAAAAATGGGGAGAAATATGTGTTATGATTTGGTGTTTTATTGATAGTGTTTATTGATGCTTTCGTTTTATTGATGGTGTTTTATTATTATCTCATGAAAACTTGTTTTATACTTGTTTAATATAGCATCATTTGAGGGGAGTTTTTACCTCCCTTTTATAGCTTGTGTTATAGCCTATATATGTTTTGTCATCATCAAAAATGGGGAGATTGTTGGCCCAAAGGTTACACTCTCCATTTGTTTAAGTTTTGATGATAACAAAACACATAGAAGCTATATGGTACTAATAAGTTGTTTAGAATGAGTTTTAGGTTAGTACTATTCATGATGGTCCTTCAAGCTATTGCAAGGAATTATGATGCTTAAAGGCAAATGGCGAAAGAGGACGGTTTCATAGAAGAGAAGGCTCTAGCTTGGTGTAACGCGGCTCAGAGACTTCATTTCTCTGTTTTATATTTTTAGTGTGTTAAAGAATAGTGTATAGTGTTGAAGCTCAATTTCCCCCACACAAGTTTTTGCACATGATTTCTCTAAAAGATATTTCTCCTATATACAAAATAGTTTTTAAACATATTCTAAAACTTACAAACTCTATTTTGTATAGTATACCAAGTCTTAATCAAAATTGATTTGAAAACTATCAGGATTTTCAAAACCTTTTTCAAAAGACTGATTTTTGGCCTGTTGCGGTCAACCAGACGGTCGACCGGCTCTGTTTCAGGTCCGAACGGTCGACTGGGCGGTCGATTGGGCTTCTGACCGTTTGGGTGCGTGATGTGTGCACGTCTCCCGGTCGACCGGGCGGTCGACCAGACCCCATGTCGGTTGACCGACCTTCGGCCGACTGAAAGCACCCATGTTTCTTTTTGTTACGGTCGACGGGCGGTCGACCGGGCGGTCGACGGCTAAAATTTTTGAAAACCTGGTCGACCGGCCGGTCGACCGTGTGCTTGATTTCAGCCTTAACAGCTACTTTATTAAACACGTTTTAAACGTGAGTTTTATCTCTAAATGAATTTGGGGGCTGGTTTTGGGTCAAATATTTCCTAATTATTTATTATAATAGTTTACTCTTTAATCCCTACCTTTATCCTATAAATAGGGATGATTAGGGTTGAGGTAAATGCAACAATCTTTTGCAAAAAGTATTCAAGTTTAAGGCTTTCAAAAGAAGTTTTTGTTCTCTGTTTTTGTGCTCAAAATTCTCTCTCTTTACTGAAGTTTTGGTTCAAAACTCTCTTCAATTTCATTTTCTTTTTTCACTTACAAAACTTGAGCTTCAATCCTACACATTATTCTCTAGGGTTTTTGTAAGGGAAATAGGATTTTAAAAGAGGGTTTGTGGTCTTTTGATCACCAAGATATTCTTGTACTTGTGGTTCTACTACTTCTGGACTAGAGTAGTGTGATTGAAGAGTTGGGTACTCCGGTATGGTTGTAATTCTTTGTGAAAGTTATAGTGGTTGGAAAATGCTTCTGGGTGAAGGCGGGGACGTAGAGCTGGGTGCTCGAATCTCGAAATAAATCTCAGTGTTTGCGATTGGTTTACTTGCTTTATTTACTTGCTTTATATTCATTGCTATATTGTCGATCAATACTCATACAATAAGATTGCATTGCGCACCTCAAACTCTTATCTAGAGGAACACGAAGAAGGAGTTCAGAGCCCTTCACAGGGTATTCAGCTTCTAGTCTTATTTCGGGTGATCGTTGCATCATAACATTTTAATTTGTGCATTGATTAGCATTATCACCTATTCACCCCCCTCTAGGTGATTTCATTTTCTTTATTGTTTCTTTTTCAAAATACTTTGTTTTCTCACAAACTTGAGCTATCATCTCAAATCTATCTTTAGGATCTTTGTATTATGAGAAAATTATTTGTGATCCTTTGAGATCATCAAGAGAGAGTTTGTGATCATTGGATCACTAAGTTTTATTTCTTCTTTGCTATGTGATAGGCTTTGTGCCTTTCCTCTTGTGTAGAGGGTTTCTATAGAGAGAGGCGTTGTGTACTCCCAGCGTTGTGTAATTCTTCAGTGGAGGTCCCTTTGTGGAAGCTCTTGTATGTGGACATAGTGAAAACCTTTCTATGTGAAGGCGAAGATGTAGAGCAGTGGCTCAAACCTCGAAACATATCCTCTTGTTTATATTTGGATCTTTTCTCTCAACTCTCTCTCTATCTCTCTCTCTATATCTTCATTACTTTACATTGTTCATATCATTTATATGCTTGGTATTGCTTGTGTGCCCACACTTGTGTTCAACTAAGAGAGCTTTTAAAGCACCTCAACTCTAAGTCTAGAGGAATCTAGAGGAGTAGTTTCAGAGCCCTTCAAGGGGAATTTCTGGTTCAGTCTTGATTACACATAGTGTGTTTGCAATTAAGTTTTTAATTCCGCGCATTTGTCCTAAATTAGCTTGTACACCTATTCACCCCCCTCTAGGTGTACTTTAAATTGGTATCAGAGCCTCCACTCCTGATATTCGGTTTAACCACTTAGGAGTGAGACCTTGAATAGCTAATCTAGTATTGCATTGCACACATATAGTTTATACACTCATGAATTTCTTGCCCTTCCCTGTATGATGTTTCCAACATCGATATGTGAAAGTCTAAGATGAGTGTATATCTCAAAACCCTCGGATTGCATGTTTACCTTGCCACTATAAAGAAATCATATGTTGATAATGGCAAGCACCTAGAGGCCAATACACAAGCTATGGAGGCACTTAGGTACACACTTAGTGAAGATTATCTTTTTGATTTCTTATTGTGATTCCGCTTTTGCAGTGTGGAACACATTGACCTCTCCCAAGCAACAAACGACAAATTATGCGGAAAAGGAACCAAGAAGAGATGAGTCCGACGAAGCTTGCTTCATGGTCCAAGGGATTGACTCCCTTAAAGTATATTCGGATACTCATCTAGATGATAGTGCTACCTCTTCTAATGAAGATCATGATAGTATGGATGCCCATACCTTAAATGAAAAGTTTTCCCTATTTTGTGAAAACTTATTAAATAAATATAAACTTTTAAAAAGAAAAGCTGTGAATTAAAAGAAGAAAATGAAAATTTATTTTCAAAGCTTAACATGGTTTTACAAGAGAGGGTTGAGATTTCGAATGAAAGGGACTCATTGAAATCCCAACTTGACCTTGTTTTAAAAGAAAATGAAATTTGAAAAACTAAAATAATTTTGATATTGTTTTGAAAAAGAATAATGTTTTGTCTTCAAAACTTGAGTTAGCTTTAAAAGAGAATGATGCCTTGAAAAATAAAATTGTTTTGATTACTAAGAAATTAGAATGCATTTCAAAAGAAAAGGACTCTTTGAAAAACACTTTGGTTCAAAAAAAAGATTTCTATTCCTATTTTCAAAGTGAAAAAGAATTTGTTTCCATTGCTTGCTCCACTTCTTCTTCAATAATTGAAAATGATATTTGCATATTGAAAAAAATATTGACTATTTGGGCTCCACTTGAGCCAATCACAAGAAATTGGAATCCATGTTTCACAAGAAACATGCACCACATATTCATGCACACAATCAACAACATACACTTGTTGATCATGCTCACACATATGATTATATGTATGCTAATGTGTACACTTGTACACATTGTGGACGTACGGGCCATTGCAAAATTTTGTTGTGATAGGATTAAAAATTTGAATTTTGTAAATAAATTTGTTTGGTTAGGAATGGTACTAACCCCCTGGACCCAAAAAGATATAGGTACCAAAAGTCACTCCTACTTTATTTGATGTAGGTATGACCTCTCACAAAAAGTGAGAGTGTTGGTGCCTTGATGGTGGATGCATTTGAGCTATATGGACACATTTTATGGATGCATCACTTTTAAGGATATTTTGTGGGAGGACCGCCATGATTTTGGAGACCTAGAAACTAGTTCATATAGTTTGATAACTATCTCTAACTCCCATTTTTTATATGTTTTTGTATTGATATTTTTAGCATGTCATGTTTTAATGCTTATTATGTTAAATGCAATTTTATTAGACATGTGATATACATAGATAGTATTTGAGATACACTCATATTTATATGGACTTATATTTCTCTATTCTCACTTTAATTTAGCTATTGTGTATATCCTACTTCTAAAATCACATGCATTTAACCTAATGATCATCTTTGTTTATGTTTTACACTTCATGACTTGATTACTTGCTAGATATAATTTTTATTAAAACTTGTGTATATACTTGTATAAATAGTGAGCCACATTGGATTATTATTTGCTTTTACTTTATTGTTCAAGTATTCTTATTAGATATAATAGTATAACCTAGTTTTGATGATTCTTACATCTTCACTTGTATTCCTTATCTGTGTACATGTTTCCTTAAAAATTGGTTTAGTTTCATGTATATGTTAATTTTGTCTAAAACTGTTAGATATACATGTCTATCCTAGAGTCACTTGCTTTTCATGTAATATTCTTTTGCGGACTCAAATTTATGTTAAGATATGTATGTATACTTTTAGTTTCGACAAAACATACATACACCATGAAGCTTGTTTAGTTTTTTTTAAGTTTTGATGAATTTAGGAAAAAGAAATTTATTTATTTTCATATGAGCTTCATTGCCTAACTCCATAATTTTATTCATTATATGATTCTTGCACTCTACATCATCTTGTTTACTCATGATTTTGAACTCACGAGAATCTTTTGTGCTTTATAAACTTTGAGTGTCAATAATTGTGTGATATACATGCTTTATGGATATATTCATGTTTTATTTCTTACTTGAAGGATTTAGTACTAGTTTCAAAATTATATTTAAACTAGTATGTATTCTTCAATTGGTAGTGATTTTTAAATTATGTTAAATTTTCAAATTCTATTTTTTGAAAACCCTACCTTCTAAGGGCGGTTAGATGCGTGACCCATGCCTTGTATACCCTTACATTAAAAAATATTTAAACATATGCATGAAAGGGAGGTACTTATGAGATACATAATTTTAATGAAAATTCATTTTGTATACTTATGTTTTCTATATATGTATGGATCATACCTAAATTGACATTATACTGCTCTGATACATACATATAGATATTTTCTTGTGCTTTAAACATACATGTCCATATATTTTTTAACATAATTTATTTCTTGCTAAGTTTGATTTACTCCTTAATGTCAATTGTTCTCCAATTAGTATTATATGCAAGCTTATGCATTATTTTTATTGGAATTTCATAAAGGGGGAGAGAAATTCTTGTTTTATCTTTCAATTGATTTATTTTCAATTGGTATCTTATTCTCACTCTTTATGATGTAAAATATTTATTTTGATATATGCTAACATTTTCAATATTGGTATCAATAATTTTAAATTGGTATTATTCTCAATTTGGTATCTTTATTGCAAAATAGCTTTAGTATTTACCTAAAAATTTGATTTTTTACTTTCTATTGGTATTAATTGGTAAAAAGATTGTTTTATTTCAATTAGTTCTTTCAATTGATTATTTTTATTAGTATCAAAATTTTGTTTTTAAAAAAATATTTATTGGTATTGTTTATTTGTCTTTACCTTTTGTTGATGATTGACAAAAATGGGGAGAAGAATTTAAAATTATATATGCATGTTTTATCAAGTGTTTATGCATTATATATATATATATATATATATATATATATATTCTTTCGCATGCAAAAATTAAGGGGAGCTTCTATGAAGTTTAATCTTAATCTATGCATATATAACCTTATAAGTTTTATCATCATCAAAAAGGGGAAGATTGTTAGCTCAGGTCCTTCACCTTGTTTTGATGATGACTAACTTATGAAGGTTAGTTTATTAATGATCTTATGTTTGATAAGTTTCAGATATTGATCAAGATCTTAGTAGGTGTTTTAGCTTCAACAAAGGATTCAAAGCCAGTTTGGAGCTAATATGTGTTGATTCAAGAGCTCACGCGTGAAGATCGCATCTAACACTTGGTTGCAGTAAAGCTCTTTGGATCGAGTCAGCTTGGAGGAGTTTTACAAGAAGACTTCAGTTTATTTAGTTTAGTTTTATTTTTAGATCTTGTATATAGATAGACTAGTGTTGATATACTCAAGTACACACATATACAAGTTCAGATAGTTTTGGTTTTGGTTTAACCGGTTTTGAATTTTCAAGAACATATCTTTCATTTTCATGGTTAGATAGAATCAAAAGGAGTTTTACATGTTTACATGTACATTGAATTTCATCCATATACATTGATAGTTCATATTGTCTAAAAACTTATTTTGATGATTCTAGTTCATGGTTTCAAGATTTGTTTTAAAAAAAACTTAGTTTTAGATTTTATGTCAAAAACATGGATATATATATTTTATATGTGTATTGGATTCTATCCATACACGCTATGCTTCAAAATGAGTTTAAATATCTTATTTTTGTATTTGTACAAGTTTATAGAAAAACTGTATTTTTCTTTAAAAGTTTAGTTTATGAAAATACCGGTTTGTTTTTAAAGCTTAATTTTTATATAACAAAATAGTTCAAATTATTTGAAATATGTGTTAAATTTTAGTCACACATATGTGTTCTTCTAATAATTATAAGAACTTATTTTTGTGGATTTTATATGATTTTATGGGTATTTAAAAGACCAAGTTTTCAAACCCTAAAACCCAGCCAGAGACCACCGGCGGTCGACCGACCGGTCGACCGGACAAGATCTCGGTCGACCAGGTAGTCGATCGATGTACACAGGACGTATACAAGGCTCTGGCCATTAGGCTGGTGAAGAATCACCTAGAGGGGGGGTGAATAGATGATGGCTAATCTAATGGTCACTAAATGTCAAATAATGCGGAATTAAAAACTATTATGACCTAAACAAACTATTTAAACTAAACACCACGTATAACACAAGAGTGTAGCCGAATTCCCCGTGAAGGGCTCTGGACTAACTCCTCTAGATTCCCCTAGATAAGGGTTGAGGTGCCGCGTTGGCTCTCTTGTTGAATACAAGTGTTAGCAAACAATCCCCAAGCAAGTATAGCAATTAAGCACAAATGTATATCATGCATATAAAGATAAAGACAAGATAAGTATGCAAGATATAAACAAGGGAGAGAGAGAAAGAGCAATCACAAACACAAGGGATTTGTTTCGAAGTTCGAGCACACTTGCTCTACATCCCCGCCTTCGACACACGAAGGATTTCCACTATGCTCGATCCCAATGGATCACTCCTCGGTGCCGCAACACCTACAATCCCTCGGACTCTCTAGTCTCGTACACACCGCAAGCCCCACAAGCTTGCCGAGGCCGCACCTCAAACCAAGAGTTCACACACGAACTCTAAACCATCGCGAACACACTTGTCCGCCTCCTCAAAGTACAAGAAAGAACTCTTGGTGATCTAAACACTTTGATCACCAATAAACACTCTCATAACAAAACCTAGAGGTAGATATAGCAATGGATAGCTCAAGTGTTTGTGTGAGAAAAACTAGGATAGAAATTATGGAGGAAAACTCAAGAAATCTCTTTTAAACACTCTTGATAAAAACTCTCTTTTGATTTGGAAATGAAGCTCTAAAACTTGTGGATATAACCACTGAAATATGTGGGGAAAACTAGCCCAAAACTCTTCTTCCAATCTTCGAGAAAACAGCCCCCAAATGGCCCAATTTATAGGGCTCCAAAAACTAGCCGTTGGAGGCCTGACAGAATTGTCGGTCGACCGCTCAGTCGACCGGCCAACGGTCATATTTCAGACCGTTGTGCCATCGGTCGACCGGTCGGTCGACCGAGGCCAGGATACAGAGAGCAAGTCTCTCTATCCGGTCGACCGGTCGGTCGACCGGGGCCTTTCCAGAGAGCAGAGCTCTCTGGACGGTCGACCGGGTCGGTCGACGGCCCTCCTGCCAGAACTGGCGTGCACGTCTGTGCACGTCGGTCGACCGCCTTCAGGCTTCGGTCGACCGCTCGGTCGACCGGCTGAAGCCAGGACAGAACTGTTAAGGGATTTAAAACTAGGTCTTCTTGATTGAAATAAAATCCCATAAAATACTGAAAAATCTACAAAAATAGTTTTACCAATATACTTTGATAAACAAACATGCTTGCATAAAATCAAGACATGTTACAAATGATTTGGACTATTTTTGTAATATAGAAAAATTAGCTCAAATGAAAAACAGTATTTTCCAAAACTTGATTTTTCCAAAACTTCTCCAAATACAAAACAAGATATTTAAACTCATTTAAAGCATAGAGTGTATGGATATGATTCACTACACAAACATGGTGAAATATCTATGTTTTTGACATTATGCACTAAACATGGTTTTGGATAAAACATATAAACTTGAATACCAAAAACCAAACATGTATTTTCTAAAATAGAAAATCTTTTGTAAAAACAAAAACTATCAAGAGTGTGTGTGTATATGATATACTTGAGCAATCCACCAACTATTCTATCCTTTACGTTTTAACTAAAACAAAATCTTACTAAAAACAAACCTAGACTCAAGTCTTCATCTTCTTGAAGTCTTCACTTGAAGCCTTCTTGACTTGGTCCAAACACCGTGCAAGCTCCAAAACTTGACTTCAAATCCTTTGTTGAAGCTATGCACCTACTAAGATCTTGATCATAAATCTGTCACTAATTAAACATAAGATCATTAGTACTATAACTACATGAGTTAATCATCATCAAAACTAGAGTGATGGGCCTTCAGGCCAACAGCTGGTTGATCATGTGGTCGACCGATCCAGAGAGTTTGCTCTCTAGATCTAGACCCAGTCAACTGACCGGTCGACCGATGATTAGTCACATATATTGCATATACATTGTCACCTTACCATACTTTTTAGTTAATAAATCCTATTAACAAGTCTTCTTCTTCTTGTTTAATGTAGGCCCAATTATTAAAAGAAAGGAATGAAAAATAAGCCCAACAGCCCACCAAATTCTGATTTAATTCAGAAGAAATTCGAAACCAAGGAATCAGGGCAAAATCTTGGCATATCAGAGAGGTTGAAAACTGGTTGAGAAGAATCCTCCTGAATCAAGCGATTGAAGCCAACAATCGAAGGCTGTTTCATCACATCCTGGAGTAGAAACGAGAAAACCAGAAGAAGATACAGGAGAATCACCAAACCAGGAGCTCCCATCAATTGGGTGTGGCCACCTGGCCACACCAGGACAGCGGAAACGCGGCCCTAGCCGCGTTTCCGCGGCTATCTAGTGTCAGTTGGGGGAGCATTTGCTCTCCCAATCTTCTCGGGATTCCCTCCTTTTGGTTTTGCCCTATAAATACCAGTTTCAGCAGAGCAAAAGGGAGTGATGACTAGGATTAGAATTTTTGTTTATTTTCTAAGGATTTAGGCTCTTTGTTAGATAGCACAAAAGTTATATTTTTGTTTTTCAATTTGTAGTCCAGTACAAATACTTTTGAGTAAGAGGAATTGAGTGCTTGTACTTGAAGATTGAAGTGACATCAATACAAGAATCGAGCCACATTTTCTTCCATTCATATTACGGTATGTCATGCATTATTTACTTGCTTTCTTCTTTGTTTTCCATGAGTAGCTAGATCGGTTTTCTGGGCTCACTATTGTAGCTCTCTTAAGTTCTTCTTCTCCTCTGATTTTAATGAAAAAGACCCAATGAATCATTTGTATGCCTTACTTAAAGCCTTTCTTCTTGAAAGTGTTCTTGAAGGCACATGAGGACGGGTTTAGATTTTAAACTCGTACTTCTTTTAAGAACGTATCTTGAACTGTTTTTATTTCATACTTGCTTCTTCGCGCTTGATGATTTAACATTCGATTCAAAACGATTTCTTAAAGAAAAGGGTGAACTCTTCCACCCATCTTATGTGCTTTACATCAAACTTTCTAAAGTCAGTCTTAAGTTTTGCCCATGATCAAGTTGAGGCATTTAGGATTTTAATAGAAGAATGAACAGTTGAGTAGTGAGATAGTGAGCCCAGATTTTCTTTCTTATTATAATTAACAAAACAATTTTCGAGCTTTTTAAATCACCTTCTCCAAAGCCTTCTCTAAAGTTGCAATTTCTCTTTTAATCATCTCCTTCTTTCCATTCTCTTTTTACTAAAAAACGAGCACAATTTTTTGTTATTAAACGAATCATCGAAAAGCTTTCATCGCATTCCTCCTCGTGGACACGACCCGTTAGCCACAAGCTACACGGTAAATTCTTAACTCTTTGATTGTTCTTTCATTTAGCAATCAATTGACCAGAGAGTTCACTCTCTGGTTCTGGTCTCGGTCAACCGGGCGATTGACCGATAGGTTGTTTGCCTTGGGGCGGTCGACCGACTAGTCGACCGATAACCCCAACGGTCGGAAACTCGACCGTTGGCAGTCGACCGACAGGTCACTTTTGGCCTGTTCTGGACCCCAATGGCTATATTTTCAGACCCTCTATATAAATGGGTCTTGAAGGGCTGTTTCTTCCAAGATTTTGAAGAGTAATTTTCCCCACCTTCTAAGTGTTTTAACAAAGTTTTTAAAAGGAGT